>JABXWE010032618.1:0-17356 GCA_014611495.1 Limonius californicus | reverse complement strand
AATAATTCAATTTATATACTGTATTTTTAAATAACTTTAAGTACGTATTTTAATCGTCGTAACATAGCTTTAACCTTTTCCAATATCTGAAGATATATTTAAGATATATGTTTTAATCCTCTGTGGATTCTTTAAATAGTATACCTTCTGAATATCTGAGAATATTCAAGATAACATTTCTGTTTCACAGTAATCTGTCAGAGATTCTGAACTACGTGCATGTATTTTAAGCGTTTTAAACCAGAGATACCAAACCTATCTCAAAGATATGTTTAAATTTCCGAAGATTTATTAATTAAGAATATCTCAATATTTACATAATTCACTTTAAATATCGAACTTTTAAATAATCTAATTATTTTAAACGTTATAACAACTTTGTGCTCATCCAGTACCTTAAAGACATATTTGGAAAATATTTTTCATTCCTCTGTGGATATTTTAAATACTAAAACTTTTCAAACATTTTTAAATCATGTAGAGATGTCCTTTTAAGTTTTTCTAGGTAAAGATATTAAAACTATCTCAGGGACATGCAAAAATCATGTGAATTTATATTTTTGTTTTAACCAAAATCTGGCATGTCGATACTATGCATGCCGCTTTCTTCCGCTTTGCAAGTTTTCAGGATGTTACTTAGTATATTATAGAAGTCGTATGGTCTTATCTTATCGGCCATCACCAATCGCAAGGATAGGTGTACGACATGGTTTTAGAGAAAGAAAATTTCGTTGATTCCGTTTGTTAGTACAGAAAACAGTTCAATTACAAACATATTCTCAAAATACGCCACTGAGCTTGCTATTGTGTCTGCAGTGTTCCAAAATGAGATAATAGAATTATATTTCAATTAACTAAAAATTCTTCTACTAAGCGTTTAAGGGACTTTAGTTTTTAAGTGATAGAGAAAAACCTTGTAAGCTTCAAATGGTCGAACATCGCCGAGCACAGCTTTAGGTAGATGAAGATAAACATGTAAAATTTTAATATCTTACTGGCATCTGGCCAACCGGTTCTTTATCCTTTTCGCGTCCAGTTACATCAACCAAATCTCATTGTATAGATTTATTAAGCTACAAATCACTACTAGGCGGTGCGAATCGCCCTACTGCGTAAGTTTGGAGTCCTCCTCAACCAACAGGAGCAGAGTCCTGCATGGGCATGGTCCGCTTTTCGCTAAAACCTGGAACTAATGAAGTTTAAAACCGTGGGAAAAATTTCATAGAACTCAAATACATTTTCATTGCCATGTCGTATCTCCAATGAAATGGCAATTATTTAGATTGTTACTGCAAACTTCAATTAGCAATTTTAGGTTAGCTTGCACGACCTAGTAAACCTGTAATGTTAACCTACTAAAGGCACCGTATAAGCTGTTACTAACCACTTCTTTATTGTCGTTCTTTAACAGCTATCAATTTTAACGAAGCAACCATAAAACTCCACCTTTAAACATTTACTTAGCGATGATTGCAGTATTGCAACGTGCAAATGCACCTAAATTAGTTACTGCTAGTAGTAATAAAATGCTGGAAAAATTTACCCTCATTTCTTTACGAGTTCCAGGCAATCGATAGTCTATCATCGTTATGGCACACACATGATAACCTCTTCTGCAATTCGCATCCATTAAATTAATGGCTTTTCACTGCAGTACGAAGCCAACTTAATGTAATGTAATGCTTGTACACTGTATTGCACTTCATAATAATGATACTCCAACAAATATTCGTCAATATGAACTTTCCATATACATATGTGTTAAAAATATTCCACAAGATATTTGTTTAGAATTATAGAAAGTTTTTGGAAAATGTATGCATTTGTACGAGTTGCTAGATTATCTTGAAAAAATTTGATCGAATTCCAGATACCATGAGATCTATCTAGCAACCATTACACATATCTGAAATCGGTCAAAATGTGTAGAAATTATTGCGTAATTCTGGGAATTATTATCGAATGGAAAATTAAAATATATTTTAGAATTCTAGGATATAATTTAGACAATTTAAGAACTTTTAAAATATTCCAGCATTCCATAAAAATTATACAGGGTGGGCCAATGAAAACGAAACAGACCCGATTCTCATATTTATCGTCATTTAAAAAAAAATCGCTCGGGCCCGTCAACTTTTATTTTTGAGGGGGAAACTGTTCTTGTTGGTCCTTTTTTTCTACCAGGAGAAATGTATTTGGATTTAATACGAGATCGTGTTGATCCAGCAATAACTGAAATTATGGAACAAAATGAAAGTTACAATGTGAGTGAGTTGATGTTTCAACAAAATGGAGCATCTCCACACTATGCCCTTGCTGTTCGTCAGTATCTGGACGAAACATTTCCTAGCAGATGGACTGGCCGAAGAGGAGCAGTGGAGTGACCTGCGATGTCACCACATTTAAGCGCTTTAGAATTCTTTCTATGGAGCCACATAAAAAGTAAAATTTAAAGTATTCAGCCAGAATCCCTAAATGATTTGCGTCAACGGTTCAACAACGAATGCCGGCAAATTACCCCAGAAATGCTTCAGAACGTCCGAAACCTTTTTCGACAAAACCTCTGCTATTGTATGGACGCTGGAGGTCAGTCAATATATCGAACATTTAATAAAGTGAAAGTTAAGGTAAATTTCTTAATCAATAAAACATTACGGGTGTAAATTATGGTAAAAGTGAAAAGCATGAATTATTGGTTTTTCGGTTTACTATCGTTAAAAGGCATTTTCTCGAAAACTACTGATCCGAATTTCAAAAACTTGGAAGCGTGAAAACGAGAATTTAATGGTGTATCACTCGACCCCCTTTCCCATTTAAAATTTTAGCAGTGAAGCTAACCCCTCCAAGGTTGAAAATAAACGCAAAAAATTTTCCCCCCAAAATAAATAATGGCGGGTCTGAGCGATTTTTTTTAAAATGACGTTAAATATGAAACATCGGGTCTGTTTCGTTTTCATTGGCCCACTCTGTAGACATTGCATAGAAACTGTATAAGAATTACAGGAAGTGTTAAACAAATTCAAATGATATTGTAAAATCTATCCTGTATGTTGTAAACAATTCCTACATATTTCTTCCTAAGAAAGCTTAGGAATTCTACCTAATTAAAAAAAAAACTGCAATTGCTAAAAGTTAGAATTGCCATACATTCCTGCCATGTGCTAAAAAATTTACAAAAATCACTAAATCATTCCACAAAAAAATATTGTGCCCACAACATAGACTCCAAAGTATTAGACAATTAAATACATATTATTATTACATTTCTCAAACCATTTCTGGATCGGAAATCTTCCTTAACAGTTTGTGGAATTGGCCAAAAAATCGCACAATATTCAGTGATCAGTTTTTTAAACGTTGTTTGTGCAATTAAAAGACTACTTTATTTCCCAAATTCATTAACATCCTCGCACATTTAAAAAAAACTCTTACAATTCTTGAAAATTCTTCATTTGATTTAGAATTTCTAAACAATTACTTCTGCAATTTGTAAAAATGGACAGAAGAAATTTGTTAAAAATTTTTAAAATTCTTTATTGTTTCAATTTTTTTAATAACTCGCGCAATTACTAGAAAATTTCCTCAATTCTTGGTTATTCCCAGAATGTACACAACTTTCTAAATTTCTTAACATTTCATAGAATTTTTAATAATGACCCAACTTGCAAAATATCCTGCAATTCCCAAAAACTTTACATACTCTGTAAGTATCCCTCACCAACTTTTATGAAATTTTTAGAATGATTTAACATTTCACTTAATTCCCAAGTAGTCGGTTTGCAGATACTTCGTAAACATTCCCATAATTCCTAAAAACATATCCTAAAAATCCACGGGAATTGGGGGTGTTGCACAATTTGGTATATCTATACCATTTTTACTACCTACTTGTTTATTTCTAAAACGTATATCATTGGTAGATCCTCGACGTTCCCTGGACACACAACACGACGTAATTCAATATCGGACTATGTGTTTCACCTTTCCAACCAAGAACAAGATCATTACAAAGAATTTGAAACGCAAGAAAAATGTTAAAAAATTACTATTATATTTATTTGAAGAAAGATACTAAGATACACCACAAAGTAGAATTTTAATCTCTTTAGAAGTAAACTTTCCGCTGTTACTCAACTCCTCAGTTTAGTCAACACCATTTATTTTTACATTGTTCAAGTCCAGCACTATGTCACAATAAATCTAGAAAGGCTAGTCAACAAAATAATCAAGTCACATGTATGCACACTGCAACTGATGTTTCTACGTTCTGTATATCAGGAAATTGTTGCTATGAATACGCTCCTATATTGCTAATATGTTCTTACGGATGGAGTGATTGGTAACAAGCCATATTTCCAGGGTAAATGGCACATAAAAAAATGGGGAATAATATTTTTTGGTTTTCCTCAATTAAATGACTTTTTCGTTTACGAAAGGTGCCCCCTGTTTTTTTTTAATTAATGTGTATTGTATGCCTAACAGTAGTTTCATAAAAATCGCTAGAGGGCGACAGTCACCGGTTTTCTACAGTAACCTATTTTCTAAAGCAGTTCTATTTTTTGGTACTGGCATTGGTATTTTATTTTCTTCAAACAAGGATTAATGTGCTCTTTTCGCAAAATGCAGTTTCCGAGAAATTTTAAGTTTTGATAAATGAAAAATCAAGTTATCCTGGAAACATGTAACGTTATACAAACATTATTTTTAAATGATTCATTACAACGTTACAGCACCTTCGACTGAAATCCAGAAACTGCTACAACTTTGCAATAAAACAATTTTGGGGCACCGTTTATACCTACGAGATTGTAACAAACAATCTTAAATGTTCATTTTTACAACAGCTTATTTGGAACAAAAATTGAAACATCTCAAAAACACGGCATCATACGAAAGAACACAATTACACATTATTAAGCAAATTAGATTGCACATCTAATTCTAGATTAAATAGTTGCATTGTGCATGTAGCTGCTGCCATCTAGGAAATTTTATTAAATCACTGTTACGCATATATTATACGAAGGCTGTTCTCTTTCTGCTGAGTTTATCTAGCAGGCTGTGATATTATGAAACAAATTTTGTTTGAGATTTCAACGTAGTATACTTGAAGGTTTTTAAAATACATAATTTTAAAGCAATCCTTTCCCCAAGAAATCATGGATTGAATAAACAGCATTATTGAGCTGTGATTTTTTACTATTTCGCGCTTGGCTTAAGCCGTAAAGAATGTTTTGAGGAAATCAATGGAGTACTTGGTGACAATTCGTGTTCCTTAGCTACCGTAAAGCGATGGTACAATGAATTTCAACGTGGTCGACTTTCATTAAATGACAACTTTCGAGCTTCTAAGCCAAACGCCAAGAGTATTCAAGCAAACTTTAAAGACTGGTGTGAAAGCAATTGACACCATTTTACACAAATATTTGATGGTGGCATGGTGCAGATCTACACTGGATCTCTTTGACAATGGATCGTCTCATTTGGTGAATGTACATCATGACAGGTAATGGAACATGGGTATACTGCTATGATCCCGAAGTTAAGCAACAGTCTGTAGTGTGGGCCGAAACAAAAAGATGGTCGCCACATTTTTTAGAATTACTGGACATGTTTCTACTGTAGCACTGGAGGATCGTCGTACTGTTAATGCTGAATGGTACACTGCAGTTTGTTCGCCTCAAGTTCCCCAAAATGTTGGCAAAAAACGTCCAAGAGGAAGGATCATCTTGCATCAAGATAACGCTCGGGCGCATGCACACTGCTGCTCGAACGACTGGGCGTTTGAATGCCCAAAACATTGAAATAATAGGTCATTCGCCGTATAGTCCAGACGTAGCACCTAATGCTAGCCAACTAAAGCGTTATGACAATTATTTTGCAATTTATTAAGATACTAAAATACTTGCCCTTACCGAAATATTCATAACAGTGAAATCCTTTTGGATATTAGAATTATTCGTCTTACGAGGATCATTTAAAAGTTGCCGGAGTGTAGTAGAGATGGCATTAGTAATGCTGAAATTATAAATGCAGAAAACTGTTCCACCTGACGTATGAACAGCCGTAAAATGTTCAGTGCACACTGCCAAGTAGTTGTTTCTTACAGTTGTTTGAATAAAACTGTTTGTGTTTTACTTAAAAACTGACAATGAATATTTTGTTAAAAACGTGATCCTCGTTTGTATCGTATGCGCAGTGTCGAGGCGGTGTGAGGCAAAACTAAGCTAGTTTGTGCTATGCACAAAAGGTCCCGACTCTGCGGGTTACCGTATTGGTGCGTAATCATGCTTGACTTGCCTGGTGTGACAAGGAATCATATCGAGATGAAATATTCTGTACATTTTAAATTCTGTATACGGACTACAAAACTTAAACATGGTCGTGGTAGCCCGGAAGATGATTCTAACAGTGGACGTTTAAATATGCAATTACATCTGAAATTATTAAAAAAGCCATGCTATGTAGCTGGAGAATCCTCGATCAAAAGTTTATAAAATTGGTAAAGCTGTAGCAATCTTAGATGAACGCAGATTTCATATTTTAAATGAAAGGCTCAACGATAACATGAGAGCACTACAGTAACCTTTTGAACCAGTCAGACAAATATGATGCAGAAAAAAATATTTCTCATACAGACAATAAACGGCCCCATACAAATGTCGTTTCTATCGCAAACTGAAAGAATTGAAGTACAATTTGCTGACACATCTACCTTCTTCACCTAAGTTAGTTCCGTCTAACTTCCATCTATTCAACTGCTTAACAATTCCGAGGGGGAAATAAATTTTCGTCAAATGAAGAAGTTAAACAATCAGTTGAAGATATCCCTGCAGATCTTGAAGAAACGAAGTTTTGTGATGGTATAATGGCTTTGGATCATCGGTGGTCCAAGTGCAGTGCTTTTCAGGAATATTATATAGAAAAATAAAAAGAATTTAACAACTATATAAACTGTTTTTTTAATTCATTCCGAACACACTTCAAATGACCCTCGTAAAAACGACAAATCCAGTCCGTTCAAAATAATACCTACGTATTTATATTCACGATTTCCTTGGCGATTTCGGTGAAGGGTTATCGTTCAATTCCAAACAACCTGTTCTATAATCAGATTCAGACTAAATTTAGCAGCAAAATGCGATATTTTCGCAACGAGAATGTATTTTGCGAGAAATCCAGCAAAGAACCTGTTTGGGTTTTAAAATTAAATCCGCGGATATATTTATTTCACTGGCTGACAACTTGATGGCATACAAGATACCAAGAAGTTTACTGTTATAGGAGAAATTTTAGGTGATGAGGCCAAGTTAATACACGAAAGTTATGAATAATTAATTAATGAACTTTTGCTGAAGAGTTTTTATGCAAAGTTTGTAAAACGTCTTTCTTAGCGCCTACTTTTACACAACTTTATATAAAACAGATGTTCAAATTGGTAGCGATATTGTTTGAGTATTGACTTATTGGTTATAAAAGATTTAAAATTATCATATTAAGCCTAAAAGCGCTACAAATATGTATTTATTTAAGATTTCAAGCAATCAAATCAATTACAAAGATTTCGACACAATTAAGATCAATATCTATAGATATATATGTTATCAGTCAAAATCATACTTCTGATATTATATATAAAATATATCAGTTTAAAACGGTTTAAAATTAATATTTACAACAAATTTACGATAAAAATGAGTATTTTTTACTTCCTCAGTTATATTGAGTTACATGTTCCTTTAACAGATTTTTTCTGAAATGGCGCCTGAGCGTTTGAATAATTTATCCATGATTCCTTCCAAACAAACAAACTGATCATTTATAATTTTCCATAAAATTGTAATCAGGGTCACCTTTATGGCTCATATTTTATCAACCAGCAATGATCCTCATCTCCTTTCAATATCATAATCACGTTGAACTTAATCTGCGGTTCTTCGAACAGACACTAATACACACCGGTATTGATTACACGATAATTAATATTTATTGACCATACACCGATCAAATTTTCCTACGTAAAACGGGGAACAAATTACTATTTATTTTTAATAAACTCACCTCACGTCTATAATTCTTCTCTGTTCGCCTACTGGGCGTACGATAAGATTCAAAATTATCCGAAACGTCACCATTAATAGTAATTTTAACGGGTTTCGAATGGTTGGAATAATTACTTCCAGAAGAATGGTTTCGCGAATAGGAAGCGTACTTCGACATAGCGCCGGTCGAAAGTAAAAATTGCCAAAGAAACAGCGTGTTTCTGCACCGACGAATTTTTAAGACTAAACCCAAAGAAACTAGTTAACTATTGTCCACCTCTGTAGAAGCAACACCTACAGGTCCGGTCAATTGGGAATGGATGCTGTGACAAACATTATGATAATTTTAAAGATAATGTAGCTACAGGTGTTTGAAGCATCGATTTCTTCGATGGGAATAAATGACTGCCATTAACCGAAATACGAAATTTAATATTCGCGCTCGCGAAATTGGTTTTGCTTCTTGAAATTTAAATTTTAAATTGGAATATTTTGGAGTAACATTATGGTTAAAGAAAAACCACCAAAAAAGAGATGATTCGTCCAAATTTAAACGAAAAGAAAGTTTAAAGTGCAGCTGGAGTAGCTGGAACAAGAAACGGCATATGGTAGACGAGTTGTAATAAATATCTGTTACTCAACACGATTTTCGTGACGTCACACTGCATTACCATAGAAGGTAAAGTCGAATCAAACCAACCAAACCGCACCGGTGACGTACACTAACGTCGATTTAGACTGTATCTTTTAAAAGGTTAAAGGGAGAAATTAGCAATAACTAGGCGCAATATTAAAATGCGTTCTGAAATATTGTTGGCGTAATTATTTACTTTGAATAATTCGTCAATGCCGTGGAATTTCCCACTTAATTTATACAGGGTGTTTGGGGAAGAAGAATAATGCTTTGGGTGGCAATTATTCTGGATTCAAAAGCTCATATAACCATCTGTTCAATGCTCAATGGATACAGAGATACAGCTGTTATAAATTACTGCGAACGACTCTTCTTCAAAGTTTGTTTTTTTATTTAGGAAGGGAGCGCCCACAAACAATTGCTCATCTTTACTGATCCATTCTCAGTAATAATCCGACGCAGTTTAGTGTTATTAAGAATGTCTGATATTGGCTGATATTGTGTTTGTGTACGGTTTCCGCAACTTTATTGTTGTAGTTTCCTTGGCTAAAAGAATTGGTATGATCTATCAGCATGTTGGAGCTCCTGCACAATATACCCATCTAGTGACACAACTTTCCTTAACCGACAGATTAGCGAGCAAGGTCTCCAGACCTAACCTATATAGAATTTTGTTTATGGAGATGGCAGAAAAATGAAGTATATAAAGAAAACATAAACACAAGACAAGAATTGCTCGCTACGGTTATGGATGTTACTGCCCTCATAAAAGAACGTCAAAAAAACTTCATACGGCAACAACGGACAGGATTACTACAAGAGTTGCATTGCATTGAGTAGAGCGGTGGTATTTTCAAACATTTGTGGTGAACTGTAAATAATTTTAGTATAATTACCAGTTTAAAACAGCTTTATCTCGTACCCACTGAGAACTGAACTCATGTTTATACGAACTTTTTTATTGAGAATAATCGCTACTGCAACCTCCCTAATTATTTACCATTCCGCACGAAGCCGCCGAAGCACCCATGACAGCAGTCAAATTATGCGACAAGACCAGTAGCACTTACTGTACTGGCTTTATATTATAATTTGAAAATGATTGAATTTTGTCCCTCAGTTCAAACCAGTTTGCTATTAAGGTAAATTTTAAAATTAAACAAACAAACATCTAGCTGACATCACACACCAAGAGAGTAGAGCTGCACCTGTCTTCTTTTATTTCAGTTCTCATTTACAAATTAATTTATGACAACTGTTACCGATTACAGTCACTGTCGCGTTAATTTGTGTAGTTTAAATCAATTTTTAAAATTATAGTTAATAACACGAATAGCGACGTACGGCTATTATATACAATAATGACACAACACAACGAGAGTCTAAGTTGGCCGATGTGCTGCAGAGTCAGGTTCTCAAACGAAAAATCCGGTTTTGATAACTAGGCGGGACCAATTTTTGTTAAATTTCTAAAATCCTAACTTAATAATTTCTTAATCTTAACACCAAATGCGCCAATTCTTACTAACAATAGAGTTTAAAGAAGCATTACCAAATTTATTTAAAAAAAAATAAACAATAAAATAATATTTTTTAATGCACTTCTACGTCTCGTAAGAGATAAAGCACTCTAAGAAGAATGCACTTCTGCCTGGGAATCGACACCGAGTTTTCTGCGGGAAAGCCTGACACATCAACATATTAACCCATTTAGACTCCCCTTTGTGTGATGTCATTATTGTATATAGTAGTGGTACTTTGCGCATTGAGTTCTTTAATTATTTTTAAACTAAATTGAGGCTCTAATGACGGCAATCGATATTAATTGACATCAACTAATTTGTAAATGCGAAATGTCTTATTTAGAAGTATCTGGGAAGATGGTATCGGCGCAACTCTGCTATCCCGGAATGTGATGTCAGCTAGATCTTTGTTTGTATTCATTTCAATTTCACATTAGTACCGCACTAGTTTAAACTGACAGACGAAATTCGAAGTATTTTTACATATATTGATAGAATTCAGTCAATATGTTTGGAACTAAAGTTCTCTCAGGGGAGTAGAAACAGAAAAAAAAAACTACCGGAAACCAAAAATAAGTTTAAACTACTCTGAAACAGAAAACTTGTGTCCTGTTAAACTGACCTATCTCTGGACCATTCTAGAGATCCCTGTAATTTACCTGCTCCATAGAAAGTTTCTATACGTACAAACAAGGTATCTAAAATTGAGAGATCTTGGAATCGCCTATGAGACAATTTCATGTAATTGGCTGCATAGATCTACACTCAGAAGAGCTATTTATTAATGCTTCAGTCTTTTCAAAACAATGTACAGCCGACGAAATATTGAAATTTCTATTTAAAAAACGATTAGGTAATTGCAAACTGGATAGTTTTAAACCGAAGCTGTATTTATTCCGGCTTGCAAGATCCCATTGCTATACTAGTTAATTTGAGACACCCTATATATTTTACGACTATTTTTTTAGTATTCCCAAAGAGCTTCGAACATCTTGTTACCATTATACGAAATAAACTTAAAGCTGCTAAAAAATAAAAGTCGGGGAAATTTTTAAATTGGATCTGGGTAACATTGAACATCCAAACAAAACCGCCGTACATGAACAGTAGCTACAGCAAAACAAATGAAGCGCCATGATAACAACATCAAATAGCATATCACCGTTCATCCGGTGCCATTAATTAGACAAAGCAATAGTAATATAACCTAAATTAGAACTAACGTACCCATTTTGGCAAGTAAAATACAGTATGTTCATTAAAAAAAAATCTCTAGCAGGCTTTGAAATTTTTATCAAGGTATTGCTTAGCCCATATGTTTCAATTGACAGTCATAATGTCACATAAATGACAACAACAACAATCACATTTCGAGGTTATGTGGGATATGTGATACACTTTGACGTATACATAGGAATACATTTTAACCGTAAGCGATTCGGAATCAACCTGTTTCGGAAATGAAACGTGAAGATCTAATTATTATTTAATTATAAAATTCAAATTGTTCAGAAAATCAACTAACATGTGTATACCAGTGTATTCAGGCGGAAATTACCAATTAAATCGTGTTACACGTACTGATATAAAAATTTGCAAATTTCGTTATTTCGCTTCCTATAAAGTGCATGCTGTAAGAAGACACTATACGTAAATTTACCATAGCCAGCTGCGAGTTTTTTTTTTTTAATGAACATACCTTATAACTAGGAACGACCCCCTCCTTTCCAAAGAACTTACGTCTTTCGTAATATGTATGGAGTTATTCGGCGATATGCTTCGCTAATTCTATTTAATCTTGTTATAATAGCGCTCCATTTGTTTTCCTGTGGTTACTATTCCAATTACAAGGTTTTTTGCTCCAATATCCAAGGTTGCCGATTTGCCCAGATTTGGGCTTTTTGGGTACATAACGCTTATGCGGTATAGTTGTAACCTTTTGTATCTTTCCTGATAACGGAGATACACCGGGTGGTTTATTAGCTCTACGACAAACTTTACAGATGAAAGCTATTGCGATTCTAAGAAAAAAATGTATGTCTGATGTAATAAAGGAGTCACAAGACTTTAAAAATTTAACACAGTTGATTTCTTAAAACTTAACATAAAATTCACGTGTTCAACATACCCACCTTTAGCTCGAATGCACGCCTTACATCGACGAACCAAAAATTCTGTAACCCGCTGTGTGATATTTGGGCCATTTCAATAACTCCTAGCGGGTGATAATCACTATTTCGTATAATAACTGTTTCCTGCGCCCCCAGAAAAAAATCCAGATTTAAATCCGGGGATCCAGGCGATTAAATCTATGCTGGTATTCTTGCACTGCTTGTTGAGCGTTTCCGTTACAAAAGCCACATACAAACAGATATCTACTGCCCCTCCGTGCTAAGTGCACATATTTTAGATTCAGAAGCAGCAATAAACTTTGCGCATATGACAAACTGTTCTTTGTGCCAACGTTATGCTTTTGTTTCAGATCTTCAAAGGGTTGTAACGTCTTAACCAAGAGGAATCGGACCTATGTATGCATAACATTTTTTTTGTTTTGTTAGAATCACATTGGCTTTCACCTGCCAAAGTTTGTCGCAGAGATAATAAATCACCCTGTATACTGAGATATGGAATTCAATCAGATTGTATACGGAACTAGTATGAATTAATACTATCAAGAATTAGCTCTGTAAATATTAGAATTAGCTCCCCTGGTAGTAGATCTATTATTGGACAAAATGGTTGGTCCTTTTGACGAATCGAATAACGTACGTCATTGATCATATAATCAACGATGGTCGTTACCAATTCTTCATGATAAAAAAAAATAAGAAGAGGTAATTACTGAATACCACAACCGGGTAAATTATTATTTTACTTTTGTAAAGTTAGACAACCAAATATAATAATAGTCTACAGATTTTGATAAATAACACAGAAATAGGCTTATATTTCATAACATAATTTTTGTAAAGTTGGTAACACTTTGGACACGTTTATATTATATAGAGACATACAAAGTCGTGACGTCATGCAATATTTCGATGACAAGATTTATCATTCAAAAATATACTGTACTAAAACGTTTTTATCCGCATAGGTAGTAACATTGTGAATTTAAAAATCTTAGAATGGTATCGTCTGCTCTAAAAACAGAACATGCGTAGTAGATGCACAAAGATATCTGCTAATTATGGTATTTCAGCTGCTTTTTATTTTTAATTAAGTTGTTGATTGTTAGTTTTGTTTTAAATCTTAAATTCTTAATGTTATGTCCAAACAATGTGTTAATGGTAATCTCAGGTATTTAAGATTTAAAGCACTAGAAAGATTTAAAATGCCATAATTATAATACGTATGTATACAAGTCCTTTGATGTATGTATTTGCTTTTATTTTATAGATAATGTATTTTTTCTGTTAATAAACATGGTATTTCCCAGATACAACGAGCAAAACGTTCCAAGTTTCCGAGGTTTCGTTATAACCGACTTAGTCTGCTTTTGTATATCAGTGTACCATAAACAAAGGAAAAGCAAACTATTTGCATATACAGTCGGAACTCCCTTATAGCGATGTTGGAAAGTACAAAAAAAATACTATACAGGGTGGTCCTGAAATAGTTCAAACTTTGAGAGCGAGTTCTCTGCACCAAAATACGAAAAATATTCGTGTATGTCCGAAAATGTTACGTTACGGAGTTACAGCATTCTAAAGTGAGACTTGTATGGTCACTTTTCTGCATATAAATATGGTAATAGTTGGACCAATGTTTTAAAATGTTATGTGTATACCTTACTCATGGAGAAATTAGAGCCTAGTTTCGTTTTAGTAAGTACACCCAGGGCCGTATCATGTGGTAGGATTAGTTACGGTTTTCTACAATATCTTTTACATTGTTTTGTTGATCTTATTTTTGACAAAATAATCTTATTCGTTGTACAAAAGTAATTCAAAAAGGTACCCTTGCTAAAAGTAGTTAATCTAAACCGTTTTCGAGATCATTCAATTATTATGAAAAATCGAGTATCCCAGAAAATTTAGAAATTTTGTACTATATGGATTAAGCTCGTAGAATAGATTCAGGATCACAAGACAATAAAAAAGCTCATATAAACATTTGTCCGCAAATGCTTAGAATTCAAGGCTTTCCTATATTTACCACAATATATTCTAAATAAGTTCACGTATCAAATGCCATCCGTCACTGCCGCACCCGAAGTAGCATCAACTTTGTTGTTTAAAATACATCACCCTGTATTGTTAAATATTCTCAAGAACCGCTTATTACGAAAGTAGAGATTGTTTAGTGCATCATAAAATCGTCAGTTTTAATTTTAGGAATATTTTTAAAAACTCTTTCTGTTCGCAATACAAAGTTTTTTCATAATAGTTGACTATGTACAGGGATTTATATATAAAAATACAAAGCTGCAATCACTTTCGGCTACTTTCAAAAGTGTGATATGACGTTTGATATGCGTATTATATAGAGGATATGATACTAAACCATAATTCTGAAAACAATTATTGTTCTACAGCACTGGTATTCTCCCTGTACCCTCAGAGACAATTTTCCGCTCAACTTTGTACCCCCAAAGTAGTTGGTGCAGTTCAGATGGCACTCGTCATTATGGGACCACAATATTGTTGGTTGAACACAGATGCAAGATGTCATTGTTGAGTGGAGTAGACCAGATGATAGTTATTTTAAAATTTAAAAATTGAAGAAAATTTCTTTGATCAGTCAGTGGTTTTAAAACAATTGCTAATTAGCAGTGTATACTCTATACCAGTAGTTCCCAAACTTTTTTAAAGCGCGACCCCCTTTTGGCCAAATTTTTTCTCGCTATCCCCCTCCTGTGGTGCTCAACTTCATTCCGAATCAACGGCTAAACAGCCAACTAACGCCATCTATTACCAAGTAGCGCAATTTATTTATTTGTTTTCTGTGTTTCCGGAAATTTCCACCATATTCAGGAGGGTGCTAGATGGTACTAAAATAATCTGGAAAATCCATTTTACTTTATATAAGCAGTGGCCCGCGATGAGATTAGTCATCATTTCAAAATTATCTGCTGTACTGCTGACTGTGTTGAGTGCAATAAATCGATAACAAATATTTAACGTTAAGAGGAAACATCACATGCAAACTGAAGTGAGGTGGGGAAGGGTATGAGGTAGAAATTGCGTGCGTAATTTTGGAAAAACGGTTCAATAAATGTCAATTCTCTTTGAATATTTAGATTGACCTGGATATATTCTAGGATTGTTTAGTGGTAGAATGTTTCTTTTAAATTTTTTTCTTGTAAATATGGTGACCTAAAATCCCACCAAATTAACCTCAAATTAACCTTAACTTTGAGCCGTTTCTGTCTAATAATTTTCAAAAGTAGCACGATAGAATCCTTCATTAACCTTTTTGACACATATGTTATAAATTTCAACACAATTGAACAATTAATAAATGTATAATTACGCACGGTCGAAATCACCACAAAGTAATAATTTTCAAATCATTTTTGGATTGGAAGGTGCTGCCGCCTATGTACTACAACAAGTTTCAGTTCAGATGGCAGGACACATGTGAATCACGTCATCACGTGATCTTTGACCACCTGCTAAACTGCAGTCTTGCAGTTTATTCATTCGAATTTCTGCCGATTGTGCTTTTTAAAAGTGTTTCGTATGAAATGACAGTCGCTTGTTAGTTTTTTAATGAAAATAGTCGTATTTTCATAAAAGAGGGTAAAGTGTAAATAAAAGTGTTATGAAAGACCTACATACCCACAGTAAAATAGTGTTTATCGGCATTCTGCTATTATAAATATTTGTACTAGAAGGTAAGTTAAATAAGTCAAATCATGTATTACATTATCTCGAGAACGTTTCTAGCTACTTTTTTTTTGTGTTTGTATTTTATCTTTCTACCTTTGTAGATAAAGTAAATAAAAACATGGAGCCACAGAAAGAACCAGTGCATAGAAGGGGTAATAAAACTCGTCTTAGACTTAGTACGAGACGTAGAAAAAGATGCTTTCATACACGCACTCCAAAAGTTGTACCTGCAGATGAAAATCTAGAGAATGTGCTTGAGTTTGAAGAAATGGATGAAAATATTGATCAGGTTACAACTGCCATCCATGTACATAAGTATAACAGCAAGTACCTAAATATAGGATAATATTTTAATACTTTTACTTTTATTTTAGGAGGAAATTGCAATGGATATTGAAGTTGATAAGCAGGATAGTGAAGAAATTAAATTAGATGGGCGACGAATAATTGCTATTTATTCATTCGGGTAAATTTCTTTTTGTAACGAAATAATTTTGCAAATCAGTAATTTTACGAGAAAACTGACATGGCAAAATCGCGAGACCGAAGGTCGAGCGATTTTGTCAAATGTCTGATAGGGCAGACATTACAGTGACGTAAGCTTACTAGATGTAGTCTGGTTATGAGGAACAGACGTTTTCATCGGTGAGAAAAAAGGATGCACCTCAAATTGACAAAACTGTCATCATTAAATGACACATTTTATATACATAGGAGTTAATTTATCATTACATAACTAGTTACGAAAAGTAAAGCGTTTCCTAACGTCAGACAGTTTTGAAAAGTGTCACTTTATGTGTCAAAATTAGATAAATAAACGTTATTGTGTTATAATATTATTAGCTTATACATTTTTATAATTGATTTACTTTACTTTAAATATGTTAGGTAATTATTCAATGTATACTATATTATACACCAAGGTAGAGAAGACATTTTTCTCAGCCGAGCAGTATTATTTCCCGAGATGTGAAGCATCGAGGGACATAAGTTGCCAATTGATAAGTCTTCTCTACCGTGGCTGATACACTATTTTTTTCACTACTAGCACCTTTATTCCTTTTATAATTAATCACTTTTACATTAATAAAAAATAAAATGACAAATGCAAATGTTTATTTCTATCAATTTATTTATATCCACAAAAACTAAGCCTTCTTCTTCTTCGTCTGTGCGTAGGCCAATGGCCTGTTAAGTACCTACAATGAGTAGGTTCTAACAGGCCATTGGCCTACACACAGACGAAGAAGAAAAACTAGGTACTCTTGCTTGAAAACAAGAGGATAGTTAATTTCAATTGACATTTGTGTAAAATATGTATAT
>JABXWE010032617.1:0-25679 GCA_014611495.1 Limonius californicus | reverse complement strand
CATTGAAACCGTTTAGTCAGATTGAAATATTTGACACGGTATCTGGTTCATTATTTGGATTGGAAATTGATATGTAAAGACTACTCATCATCTGCTCATTTTACCTAGATCCCTATTCGCTTTTAAATGGAATGTGTATTAGATTGAAATACATTCGTAATGAACCATTTGTAAGATACGGATGGCTCCTGTAATTAGGCTTAAATTCAGGTTTTAGTTAGTCGGAATGATTTAATCATTTTAATCCTAAGGTTAAATTTCAAATTATATTTGGTGCGGAATTGATACTTACAATTTCAGAAGAATCCTTAATATGGTAACAATTTTTTTGTAATCTTGCAGAATTCGGTGTGGGTTTGTAATTTAGATAGGCCTTTTAGATTTAGAAACAATTTATTTACCTTCTACCTAAGAATATCCAAGTTATTGTTTAAATCTAGATGTGTATAGCTTTGGGAAGTAAACAATTATTTTGTGTATTCATTTACAAGATATGCAGGCAAATCCTGTAATTGCTTTTTTATTAAATTTTTAGTTGTATTGCAGAACTTGTTGGCATTTTTCTAACTACTTTGAAATTTGTTTTATCAAGACTTTTATATAATCAGTATTGTACAAAGGAAAACTCGATTTATGTATGTTATTAGATCTGAGCTTCAATACAAACAGTTGTCTTCCACCTAGATGTAGATTCGACTTCTAAACTGAATTCTAAACTTTATTACGATATCTAGTAGATGTGCTCTTATTTTTCAGTGCTTTCGTAATATTTAATCTTTAGGGAGCAAGGTTTGTTATGCAGTATGGAACTTTTTCCTGAATCTATTATTCAAGTGAGAGAGTCATAAAAACTTAATGGTTGGGGTAAGATGTAAAATACGCAACCTCTCACTATAAGTACTACACTGGCGCAAGAGGCTATGCTGTCATTTTTTAGACATGTCTGAATGCCTCTCTAAAATATCTGCTCAATTCATCTTATACGTGGTTTCCGTGAACGCCATCGGCCAACTGTTTAACAATATAATTAGGAATATTATTTTAAATTAACGACTTATTAGTATATATCGTTTACTACGACGATCACAGCGATCACTAGTTGAACCCAGAAGTTCCACGCCGCACGCTGTGTTTGACCACTTATCAAAAAAAGTATTGAATAGCCTGTGATGAAAAGGTGATTGTAGTACATTTGCTACATATAATGTGGAACCAGGAATTTTTGAAAAATTACTAAACTTTTGTTACTCAATATACAAAATGGAATTCCCTTGCCTTTTGTTACTTTTTTACTTTGCCTATACTTATTCGAAATACGAAAATATGATGTATTGACACAAATTATTGACAACAAATTATTTACAGACCTATTTATTTTACAGGTGGACCATCTCCAAGTAGTATACAATACCTATAAATGTTAGTAGGAGACATTTATTTTCATCCGCTAATGTTACCTAGAATATATTTAGTAAATAAAGCTTAATAGTTTATTTAGCAAGCAAAGGTGTAGGAAAACAAGTGTCTATTAAAAGTTTATCTTACCATTTTATACTACGAGCTCTGAGCGAAGTGAAGTAGAACACTTTTCAGAAATAAGCCGTCGGATGGATATCCCATTACGAGACATAGATAAATACTGAATTCCTTAAGTTGCTACTAAACTCAGGACTTTAAATCCCTAGATGCATCTTTTGCACATTTGTTTTATATGTCTCTTATGCAGCCCTTCTAGTTTTGTTTGGACTTATATATGCAATATACTAATTAATATACACGTAAATATGTTATTCTATTAAATTGCTTCTTCCACCTCCTTAATCTTCAGCTGTCTGAGTGGATTGCAGGTGGTTTTTTGTGCTATTCTTATTTGTACAATATTCTGAATTGCTTCTAGCGCAAACCGATTACATTATTTCTTCTTCATATTCTGCAAACTCTGCTTCTGCACATTTTATGTCAAATTTATTTCCCTATATTGCTATTCTTGTTTTATCCATTTGTGTTAGATCTTTTATTGATTATTGTACGAGGAATATACAAGCTAAATAGGTATGACGCTACGTTTTTAGTTACCTTCTATAATTGCGGTTTGGTTTATATATTATTACTACTATTATTATTATTATTATATAATATTATGCTGTATTAAATCATTTAAAATTAATAAATAAAGACATTTCCTTTTAATAGCCCTATTTGCATTATAGCCCCACGTTGGTTATGCTAAAAGTTATTGCTGTGGCATAACATAAATTAATAACTAAAATCATAATATGTTATTGCGTCTAAATTAATACTCTGATAAAATATCCTTCCTTGAATAATTTGCTCGTTTAGCAAATAAATTAAATTAAAAATTTTCAACAAAATACATATCTTCTGTCTTAATTTCAAGGTTTTTATATGCAGAAAAATCAAATACTGCGCCGTTTAATGTCTGATTCCAGAGCTACAGAGCAAGACTGCTAAAGGTTTAAGTATGAATTACTAAATGAATCAATGTCATATGGACAATCAATAAAAATTGATCAAACTATCTGTTTTTCCTTATTTAAATACTGACAAACAAACAAATTATTATGTGCAACTGAAATAGTTTATCAAAGTTAAATAAAAATTCACTGCATTCTAATTGTTTATAAATCTTATTCAGTGATGTTATATAAATCAAAAGTTTGAAACTTTTCATTTAGCAATCTAAATTTGACGCTTCACACTCAGTTGACATTTCGTCACTTCAATTGTAGCGAAAAAGAAAACACGGTCGAAAACAAAAGATATCTATGGACGCTCTGTACGCAGAATTCCAATTCAGCTTTCGAAGACAATTTTCTTTTTTAAGTTCAGTAAGGTGGCCCGTGAAACTGTTCAGATACTCACGTAAAATCAATAAATATTTATTACTTCCAACTTAACAATACTGGGCAATTTTACAAAATTATTAGGACACTAAGGAACGTAGTTACGCTTCGGTGGTCAACGGGCTAATGAACTGTAAAAAACTACCAACAAACAATTATTATGTGCTGGTCGTCAAGGAAACGAAATCCACCTCAATATTCTGTGCTACTCGTCAAGAAAATAAACAATATCAAGGGAAAATTGAAGGAGAAATGCTTTTAGTGAATCTGTAACGCGTCTCCAAGGTTTCTATAGTTAATCAGAAAATAGAACACAATTGCAAAACTTAACAAAAACCCAAATTTTACAAAGAACTGTTATATATCTTAAATTGCTGTAAATCTGATGCAAAATAGGCGAATACATATTTTCGTTCATTAAGATTATCTATTTTTACTAAATTAAATTAAATGGGTTATTCAAAAACATTTATATTTGTTCTTAACACACTCTAGAACAAAACAGCATTAGAAAAATCCATACAAGAAAAAGCCAAATTCACACAAAACACATTTTTGTTTACATTTGTAGAATACGTATTAGAAATGTTCTAAAACAAGCCTGTTTTCGGAGAAGACCACAAATAGGGATAGCAAAAGCTTCAAAAGCCTTAACGAGTATAAATCAAGAAGAGCCTGCGGTCCCGAAAATTAAATATCAAACAACATAAAATTATAGTAAATCGAATGAAAATGGCCATACCATAACAAAGTCGGTCCCAAACTATATTCAGCATTTTATTTCATTGTACCGATCGCTTCGCAGTGTACGTAAAACCGTCGGTCCCGGTTGTCATACGAATATCTTTGACAATCGTAAACCATGTAGTGGAACGTTGCTTCTCTGTTCGACAGGTTAGGTTAGTCTCCTACCCGGCGTAAGCGCAAAAAGGGCTCATAGAACCTACTCCATTGTAGGAAGTTAACAGGCCATTTGCCTATACACAGAAGTAGAAGAAGTAGAACTTAATAATGATATTTTAAGTGCAGACTTTAAGCTGGATTAAACAATTAGGGATAAGATATACTATATATTATTCTTCTATTCATATCCTTTATGTGTATTCTACACTCGCAACACCTTCGTTCAGATTATTTTATATAACATTTGTCTACTTGTTCCAGTACTTCTTTCTAGCATTATTCTATCTACTAATAACGTGCTTTTCAAGTCCATTTGAAATAAACATCGTAACTGTTTATCAAATAAATAAATTGTTCGAAGATGAAGGTTACCTATGTATTTTGTAAATATCTACAACTGCTAACGAATCACCTAAATGTTTAACGTCTTCAAGTAAGATTGTGATCCAACGATGTTTCCTTAGAGGATGTTGTATGGGAAACTCGCAGTTTATTGCATTTCAATAATATAACCCTACAATTTAAACCTATTTTTTTAACAGAAAATTCAATCGATGCATACAAATACAGACGCGTAAAGTTAGGGCTTCTGTTAGCCCAGGATTTGCTGTAACAAAAAGCTGATACGAGCGGAAAGAGTACGAAATTTATATACAGAGTGTTTCCAAATAAGTGCGAAAGCTTTTAGGGGATGATTTCTTGCCGAAAATTAAAGGGGGTCTTTCATGTAAACAAAAGCTCTTAGGTCTGTCCTTGAAAAGTTACACGCTTCCAAAAATGAGAAAAAAAAATTAGTTTTTTTTTGCTTTTATGAAATTGTTGAAGAGTTAAAGAAATGGCATTTTGTGGGCGTGTTCTACCAACAAAAACGCTACCTATGATTTTTTTAGCATTTTGTTGTGATCTTTTAAAGGGGTGAAACATGCAACCCCTATTCCATTGTTTACCAGAACTTTTAAACAAAATAAAATTTCTTGATTTAAAAATCTGTTGAAAAGAATGATTTACTACTAAACTTTTTTAACTCTTGTGTTGTTTCCGTAAAAGCAATGGTTTCTTAATAAACAAATAAAATACAACATCGTGCATGAACGGATCTTCTGCAAATGGAATCGAAAAAATCTAGTAGGTGGCTGTCAGGTTTTGTTTGCACAAATTATGACCTCAATCGTGGTATTTTAAAATTATTCCGCTTATTTTAACTTTTAATGTAGGCATGTACCAGTATCATGTTTTGTTTTAATAGAATATCAAATTAAAAATACAAACAAAACAAAATTATGTGTATGACAACAAAGAAAAAGACAACAAGATCAAACGGAACAGAGTTATAAAAACTGCTCGAAATGACCAACTCCAACCATTAGACAGGAATCAAGTATTCGTCTCATAGATTGGCGCAAACGTTGAAATATTCCGGGTGTGTTTTGGATTGTTTCGCAGCCTGCAATGATGCGATTCCTTAAATCATTTACACATTCAATGGGGGTCGTATAAACCAAGGACTTAAGGTGACCCCAGATGCAAAAGTCTAAGGGGTTTAAGTCTGAAGATCTGGGAGGCCAAGGTTGAGGTCCTGGTCGGCCTATCCAGCGATTTGGATATACGTGGTCCAAGTACTGACTAGCAGTTATGCTAAAATGGGCAGGCGCACCATCGTGCATAAACCACATTCATGGTCGAATAGCTAGTGGAACATTTTCAAGTAAAATGGGAAGCTGCTCCTGGTTCCTGGAGAAAATTTGTATAGGATGCACCATTTAGCCTCAACGGTAGAAAATACGGTCCAGTAACATTTTCGCCAATAATTCCGACCCACACATTAAGTGAAAATTCATATTGGTACCGACCTTCTTGAATTCCATGTGGGTTATCTTCGGCCCATAGATGGTTGTTATGAAAATTTGTAATCCCTTGCCTTAAAAGTTGGATTCGTCAGTGAATAATACGTTTTCAAAAAATTGAGCATTTTGGGTAATCATTTGAAGACTCCATTGACAAAAGTGTACTCGATGGGGAAAATCTCGCGGCAAAAGTGCTAAAAATGTCATAATTTGTGCAATCAAAACGTGACAGCCACCTACTAAATTTTTTCGATTCCATTTGAAGAAGATCCGTTCATGCACGATGTTGTATTTTACTTTTTTATTAAGAAACTATAGCTTTTACGGAAACAACACAAGAGTTAAAAAAGTTTAGCACTAAATCATTATTTTCAACAAATATTTTTAAATCAAGAAATTTTATTTTGTTAAAAAGTTCTGGTAAAAATGGAATAGGGATTGAATGTTTCACCACTTTAAAATATCACAATAAATTTAAAAAAAATTCATAGGTAGCGTTTTTATTGGTAGAACACGCCCACAAAATGCCATTTCGTTAACTCTTCAACAATTTCACAAAAGCAAAAAAAATAATTTTTTTTTTATTTTTGAAATCGTGTAACTTTTCAAGGACAGGCCTAAGAGCTTTTGTTTACATGAAAGACCCCCTTTAATTTTCGACAAGGAATCACCCCCTAAAAACTTTTCACACTTATTTGGAAACACCCTGTATAAATACGTCCGTAAAATATTGTTGCTGGCAGCAAAACGCAAGTGCCAGTCTCAGTTTGCTGTAGAACGGCAGAACTTTTATTGTTAATTAAACAGAATAATATTTAACTGAAAAGAAACGTGTACACTGGCCCGTACTTTTATACAACTTTGGAAACTCTATTTTACAAACTGTACCAAGGAATATAATCGTGTCACCCCGTTTGTCACCAAACTTATTTGCCGCTTACATCCCTTACAAATGCTAAAAACAACTTGAATATGCATCTATTACTATTGACCTTAGGCAGATGCAAAAAGAAACTGGAAGTACATCATACTTGATATTACTACTAAGTTAAGCTAAAGCCAGTAACGGTTAAATTGTACAATAATTTTGAATAAAAGGAGTTTACTGAAATAGGGAGCTGCTTAAGATCAGTATTCTGTTTTTAGAAACATCTTTCCAGAAAACGCGAAGTCGGCGGAAAATGGATCTAAACTCTAAATCTATTTTAAAATGTTTACTAGGAAATAAATATCGGGAAAAATATTCTTGCGAGCTGTCATTAAAATTACTGTCAGTTTCAATTCATGCAGTGTAACATTTCCAATATTTTCGAGATCAAAATTTCTGAACGTTATATATTTTACATATGACCGCACAGCGTTGGCATCCGACACGGGCACAGGTGCCTGCGATCACCCCTCAACGGGCGCCCCGTTTAAATTCATATTTCCAACGTCTTATAAAATTGGCCGAATTGGGTATCTGGGTATCCGTTTCCGTCTATAAAGACTTCCAAACATTACGACGACTTGCAGTGCCTCTATCTAAAGTCATAGTTTAATAATGCCCCGAGATACTGTTTATTCTTACCATTAACAGTACCCATATTGATTTTACAATCAAACGAGAGATAAGTTATACAAGGTTTTCGAATTTGTTTATATTATCCTTAATATTTCCTTTCCAATAGACCTATTATATATTATTTTTATAAACAACCAAACAAACGCTTGTTAGAAAGTGACATCATCACAATATTCGATGACAATGAACCGAAACTGCTGATAGGAGACTTCAATTGTAAAAATACAATATGGGGCTGCAGAGTAAACAACCCTGATGGCGTGCGTCTTCTTAATTTCACAAGTAACAACTCAGTAATAGTTAACGCCCCACAGGACTTCACCTACCATCCATACCGAATGGATCATCTTCCGGATATTCTGGACATAGTTTTACAGAAAAACTTCTCTCAATCAATACAACAAACGGTAGTTACTGAACTCGACTCTGATCACTTACCAGTGATTATCACATTCAGCATAGAACCACGAACAATTAATAAACTTCCAAGACTTATTAATGGCCGAGTAGATTGGGAGAACTTTCAAGAAACTTTGGATACCAAACTCAAATGTTCTGCACATACAACTACTACCGAAGACATAGACAATTTAATAGATCACTTTCTAGAAACCATAAAATACACAATTGACAATGCAACGAAAACCAGACCATATAATAACAGATACAAGCAAATTGAAGCAATACCAGTATTCATTACGAACCTTATAAAAGAAAAACAAGCACTACGGAGACAGTGGCAAAGAACCAGAGATCCAAACATCAGAACCAATCTAAATAGGCTTATACGTCAAGTCAAATTTGAGCTAGACCAATATAGAATAAACTGTTATAAAGACTACATAACAGAATTACAACCTGGTGATCCAACAATGTGGAGAACCACGAAAAGAATTCTAAAGCAATCACCTAAACCTTACTCCATCAAAGAAAACAATATAACATACAACTCAGACAAGGAAAAATGTCTGTATTTGCGAAACATCTGGAACAGGTATTTACCCTAACACACAACATCAACAGAGAATTCGGCGAAGAAATTGATAACTATGTTAACGAACATTTGCCAAGAAACGTAGGAATAATAAAACCATGCTCGCCTCGAGAAATAGCAAGACGAATTTGCAAATTACCCGTAAAGAAATCTCCCGGGCATGACCTAGTTCCAAATATTATCTTAAAACACCTTACAAAGAAAGCCTTAGCCTTCCTGGCATCTCTCTTCAATGGTTGTCTAAGACTAGGTTATTTCCCCAATACCTGGAAACATGCTCACATTTTGTTATTCCCAAAACCAGGGAAAAATCCTCACGAAACAACTAGTTACAGGCCAATTTCTCTTCTACCAACCCTCTCCAAATTACTGGAAAAAATTATATATTCACGCCTGGACACCTTCTTAGAAAGTAAAAATGCAATTCCAAAACTTCAATTTGGCTTCAGATCTGGATACTCTACTAACCACCAACTCGTAAGATTAACGCAAACTATTGAACAAGGCTTCGAAGCAAAAAAGCATACAGTAGCTGCTTTCCTTGACGTGTCTCAGGCATTTGATAAAGTATGGACAAATGGCCTGATCTATAAACTTCTGCAATTAAGAACACCGGATTATCTGATAAGAATTATCACATCATTCTTAACTGATCGAACATTCTCAGTGCGAATAAACAATCACCTTTCAGATGTCAAAAGAATAAGAGCAGGAGTACCGCAAGGATCCATATTAGGGCCGATACTATTTAACGTCTTCGTACATGATATCCCTGAACCAGATAACATCGTGGTTGCCATGTACGCAGATGACACGTGCTTATTAACACAACAGGACAGCATCAACGAAGCAGTATCACAAGTGCACACCTCAGTCAACACACTAATGGAATGGTTTAATAAGCGGTGCATCAAAATAAATGAAAGTAAAAGTGAAACCAAAATATTTACCTTACGGCGTCCGCACTTCCCCCCGAAAGTAAAAATCAATAACATTGATGTAAATTGGAATCCGCCAGACAGTGCGGTTAAATATCTCGGAGTTTATCTTGACCGCCGATTAACTTACGGTTTTCATATCAATAAAAAACTTAATGAGTGCTACACCCGATTAGCTATGTTATATACCATCATAAATCGCAAATCTCCATTAAAATCATCATGTGCAGTGCTAATTTATAAATCCATTTTAAGACCGATAATAACGTACGGTTCTCCAGTCTGGGCTGCAGCCTCAAAAACACATCTTAAAAAACTACAGGTGCTACAGAACAAAATTCTAAGGATAATTGTCAATGCTCTCTGGTTCGTAAGAAATAATACGATTCATCAAGAACTACGCATACCTACTATAAATAATCATCTTAAAACTATTAATAAGAAGTTCTTCTTCTCTAATGTTAACAAGTGCGCCAGCTCCGAACTTTATTCAATAGGTAAAAAAGACATACATACTAGATTAAAACGAGAACTACCACAAGACCTTAGTGACAGTGAAAATGACTAATACATACCTAATCACTTAACCTAATTAAACTTATTATATCACTATATTGTATCTGCTAGTAATTTAGTATACTCCATGTAAATTAAAATAGTTACAAAGGGGGCTGTTGTGCTGCTCTTATTCTAAATATGTATATCCGCCATTGTAATCCATTTTTTTTAACTTGACAAGACAACCATGTATGGTACTCTGTGTATCGAGCTGGTTATAATCAATAAAAAAAAATATTATTTTTGTGTTTCAAATATTCTTTTATCGAAGGGCTGACTCAAACAATTGTTACAAGAGAAACAAGGCAGCTCAAAAAATATGTAAATAACGGATGTCTGTCTTTTCAAAAATTAATAATTAATTGTGAACTCAAAACAATTATAGTTCTAAATTTTCCTAAAGCAATAAGGCCGCAGGCTCGCAAAAGGCGAGAAGTTTATTTACTTTAGTTAATTGTAATAGCGGCCCCTAAGATCACCAGATCTTACAATATTTGATTTCCTTTATGAGGGTGTATTCAGAATATCACAACAAATGCGCATAAAAACTAACAGTGAATACTTACCTTAAATAGTTGCATTTGCTAGAACTGTTGACCATGTTCATTTTCTAATGTACCTATCATTTGTTTCCCAATGGCGCTTTTGTTTCTTTCCAGCGCTTTCAAAAGGAACTAAACTAAGTTGTGTTTTTCAAAATTGACCCTATTTCTAAAGCAAATCTAAAAATGCTGTTGTATTCCAAATTTGGTAAGCTTTGAAATTAATTAGCGGTCAGTGCGTTTTTTATATTCTACTGACAATAGCACAAAAAAACACAAGATATTGATAATAATATTAACCTATTTGATCGTATTATCGGACAAAAGCCTCCTCCTCTTCTCTCCATTTCTTCTTATCCCTTGTTTGCTCCCACCATTGTTTCCCTGTTTTGTGGTCAATTGCTTTCCACCATTGTTTCCGTGGTCGTTCCATCCTCTTCCTTCCATCTCTTGATGTCGATTTGCTGTCCATCTGGTTCGTCTGCTTTCCATCATCGATCCTACATGAGCTACTCAAGTCTATGTCATTATGTTGCACTATTTAACCATATATTCCGTTCTTGTTCTTCTCCTAATTTCTGTTAATCTCATTTGATTACTTAACTATATATACTTAACATATATATTAGAATGTGCAGTTTACCGGTTCACTTGCCCCTTGTCTTCTCCACATTGTTCACAAAGAACTGGCACCGTTTTCTAATGTTCATTGCATATCCATTTGTTACAAAATTCGTAATATTTCCTAATCCGGTTATTCTTTTTTCTTGGCCAGATGTAGCATCAACCATTACCATTCTTTGCAATTTTTAGTTGCGGCGCATTAGAGGTGTTTCCTAGAATCGGACGACATTTTGTTGTAGTCTCCTGAGGCTTTATCGAAACCAAGGTTTAATAAATTTTGCTATTCAAATGATTGAACTGATATACTACTAAAGCATTTATTCGTGTTAGATTCAATATGCTCAAAAAAACTGTAAAAGGTCATCTCCTACTGTTTCGTGTTTTATACCCTGCGCAGGTTTGATTTATCACATCGACTCCATTTTCGCATGGTTGTAGTCTACCACTATTTCCGGTTCTCCGGTATTACACTCGATCTTGTCGACTTCATGCATCGTTGATAGAACCAGAACGTTCATTTTCCTTTTAGGCACAAATGATACCAAAGTGCAATCTTTGTGAAACGTCAACTCATTGGTTTTTTCTGGCCGTGTCTTTGTTGTTCCTAGCATTGTAAGTTGGTAACCTTCCTTTAGTTTAATTGTCAAAGGAAAGCTGGAAAACCAGTTGTCCATTGTTAAGCTTCTGTTGTTTTTTCACTGTTTTAGTACGCCTGCAAGATTATTAGACACCTCTTAGGGCCCTTCTGGTTGCTTTCTACAATATATTTCAAGATTCAAGGTGTACATATTACTACAATCTACTAAAGCCGGAAACTCAATTTCATATTTTGCTGGCGGACCCTGAATACCGCAAGTTGTTCGTAAATTGTCAGATATGGTCCAGGAACAACTAACTTCTGGCAATTATCAACACATAACTGGAATATCTCTCGTATTGCAGCTAAGTTGTCATTCCATCTTCTTTTCTTAGGACTATTTATGTCGTCAAACCTAAGGCAACCCATCAAAAAGCGAAATCGGTTATAAGATATTGTGCAGTATACGATTTCAATGCCTGTACCATCGTCATTCCAGAAGTCTTGGATATTTTGCCTCCCTGACTTGTAGGTTCCTAACAGGTACAATATACCAAACAAGGACCTAACTTCACAAGTATTTGTAGGTTTAGCGTCTGGGTCTCCTTGATACTTGTCTCTCTTATACGGTCTACGTAAGCGTTTAGATTATACTTCCATTAAAGAAACATTCTATGCAATTTAATACACTCGTTGCGCTTGTTGCCTTATTTACAGGTTCTGGTCTAAATTCACATAAATTATGAGCCTTCAATCTTGTTTTAGGAGAACTAATTTTTTTTTATTGTTTTGTTCAATCCTTTCATAAGTAATAAGGTATGTTCTTGTCTTCTCGATTTCTATCCTGATCAATTTGGTTTGCGCATTCTTCGCCTTCTTGTGCCGACTCAAAATGGTGATCACTCTCTTCTAACCAATCACCATCGTCTTCACTAGAATCGGGTTCATTAAGTAATTCTTCATTTCCAGCTCCTCTAACCATTGCAGCCATTGACTAGGATCTCTGTTAGCCGTGATTAAAAGCTAATACACAATACACATAGTAATACAACAGAAACATAAAAATAAATGTATAAAGACTTACCTAAGTCGAACAAAATACTTGTAACGTAGAAGGTCGTTTGAGATGCAACCGTATCCTACGTTAAATAGGGATTGACAGCCTTTTCGACCCACTGCTCAGCACCGGCCTCTTCTCTGCCACGTGTTTTTCCTCAGTGCTAAGTTAGAAACAAGGGGGAATTACAGCTTAACGTCGAATCCGAACCACAGAAATTCCTGAGAAGGTATTTAGCATTAAGATCCCACGGTTGCAAGCCGGATTGGGAAACTGTGTGTGGTGGGTTGCAGACACGATTTTTTATAAATCTGCATAGTACTGCTTAGGTTTCGGACCCAAGCCAGAATCGACGTTTTACTCTGAAACACCTACGATAAATATTTGCGTAAAATTCAAGAAACGGAGGCAGATAAAACGAACGCACTTCATCACAGCTATCCACAGACTACTGACGAAGATTACCTAAAACTTCGAAAATACAGCACCTCTAATGGTTGCATATGCACAATTTTAAACACACTGGGACAGACGTAATCCACTCGAGTACAGGAGAGCTAAGAAAGTTGGTATGTTGTCCTAAATATTTTCTTTAGGAACCAAATTCTTTTCCAGCTTAATCTATTCTTCTTTACACCTCTCTTCCTGTTTTGTTTTCGAGTTAGATTAGTTGTAGGAGGTATGTACATATTTCCTGTATTTACCTGTTCGATATGAAGTTTGTTTTTTCAATATTGATCCTTAACCCGGCCTTCGACTTGCCTGACCAGGTCTTTTAGGTCTGACCTACTTTCCACTAATAAAATTATATCATCTGCAAACCTCAACTTCGACGGTCTTCTCTTAGCGATTTCTAATGTGTACTTTTTCAAGTTAAAGTTTGTAGAAATTTATTACATTGTACAGGTACACAGGTTTAGGATCAGTGAATTCCCTCGACACACTCCTTTTTCTACTTGAAATACTCACCCTCTCTATCCATTACTTACTTTTGTTGATACCTTTTTATCTATAGGGCGTCAGGTTTTTATATTCCCTTCCTGTACTCCTTGTGGTCTTTTGCTAGCTTCTTATTTCTGGGATTGTCTTTATATTTCTTTCCACTATGGCTGTTAATTGTGTAGCTTATCCTGGTCTATCCTCTTAATGTGGCCAATCCATTTCCGCTATTGCTGCTCTGCAATTGCTACTACTAGCTCCTGTTTCAAATTGTCAGTAATAATTTCATTTATATAGTATCTCGTCTTGTATTTGATGTAACTTTTTGTAAGTATTCCACTTCAGTTGCTGATACTTTTATCGGTCGTAATCGAAATCTCTTCTCCATAGGTTAAGGTTAGTAAATATACCTACTATTTACTAAATTCTCATCTCTTACTAACATTGCTTGCAAATGTCTTCCACTATCTTGGTGTATATTCTGGATATTTTGTTATTTTAGTACTTCAGTCATTGGGCAAACATTCAAAAAACGCAAAGCATTTAGAAAGAATTCAGTATAGACTGCAAGTAAATGCAACCAAATACCAAACAAAAATTAATCACCTAAAAAATTACAGTAACAAACTAATGGAGATTACCTATTGCCATTCTAGGAAAAGCATTGGTAGTTACCTGTAAGAGCATCATAAAGACAAACCAAAATTAAAGAAGAAACAATCATACAAAATATAAGCTAATACAGGAGATCGAACAGAAGTCGACAGAATTCGTAAATTTAAATGAAGTCATAAACCAGTCTATCCAAGAGCATATGTGAAAAACAAGAAGAAAGAGGTACACGTTACAGAGAAATGGCAAAATATGAAAGTACTAAGAACAGCGCTGGCCAAAACAAAAATAATTGGTAGATGTGAAAAGTGCAGATGATAAAGAGAAGATGTTGATAACATTCTAGAATAAATTGACAGAAAACCATACGACCCAATATTCCGGAAACCCCAAAAACTGCAGAAGAAATATAACGAAACTAAATAATTGAGGAAATATGAAAGGCTTTTCATATAAATTTAAAATTATAAATCTTCGGACAAGGACAACATATCTAAGAAATTGTAGGACGTGGTATAATAATAAAAATATTATTTATTAATTGTTTGAAAGTGGAAACTGTACCAGAGACATGGCACTTTGCTACCAGAATGCTGTTCTATAAAGTATCTGAGAGGTTATATTAAAATACCTATGAAGCTAAATTATTCCCATCAGGAGTGTATAACTTTCGAATAATTGCAAAAGCAATCGACAACAAACTAGAACTATATTATACTCATGAACAAGCAGGAATTTCGCACAACCTTGAAAATACTACTAAAAAGGCTACTGAATATTATATTGCAGTATTTCGTACCATACAAGCTACGAAGAAGCGGTTAGTATTATCGAAAACCGTATAGTAAACAAAAATTTAGGAAACTTCTCCAATACCAAAGGAGATCAGACAGGAGGATATATACCAGGTAACGTATTTACCAGTTGATCTGAAAGATGTTTTTGAGAACTGAATTAAAGAAAAAAAGGCACACATGTAAGTCATTTAATTACGTAGATTATATAATTATTATCGCTGACAGTAAAAAACGAAAAGCAGAAAAAGTTATGACAAACACAAGAAAATATCTACGCATTATATTAGACGAAAACTCCCTTAAATCAATAGAAGAAAATTATTTCAACAAATAATTAACCCAAATAAAATCAACCAACAAAAGAAAATGATGAAATGAAAGAATGTAATATAAAATGAAACATCAACAGCTTCTAGAAGTAGATAGTAGGGAAGGTAACAGCTTGATTTAGTTGGTTAGTGGGTTCTGGAAAGCAAATCTGACATGGACGTTTAAATATGTATATTTGACTGGCATAAGATTATTTTATAAAGTATTGATTTGACTAATTTAAGAAATAATGCTTTAAATTAAATGATTAAAAATAGCGAAAACTGAACTATTTTAACGTAAATTAATTTGAAACATTCTAATAAGTGTAGCTGAATAATATGTACAACAAGACTTAGGGTGGCTTTTCTTCAATTACTCGCACAAGGACATGCATGGCGTTTCCCCAATTATTCTTAATAAGCGGACACTTTTTTTCAGAAATAATGAAGAGTGTTAAAAGGCAGGATATAAAGTAGAAATCCTAATAAGTTAAAAGGAGCTTATTATCCGAGCTCTATGAAAATAACTACAGACAACTCTTAGTAACTTTTACGGGTGCTATAAAATTTTCCGGATAAAATTTGCATAGAAATTTTACGGGCAGTGAAGCTTCTCAGGCGGATTTTTGCTTTTGCAAATGCGCAAGATTTAGAAGCTATGTATATAGTTGTGCTGTGATTTTGCCAACTAGTCGTTAGTAGTCTACGCAGTATAGACAGAAAGCAGATTTGAAGTTTAAACATCGTGCTTTGACTTGAAAACGACGTTTCTACAACTCCAAAACAAAGACAATCGGAGCCTTCGCTGCAGTTTAATCGGAAAAGCCTTTGCAACTGCTCTAAATGTCGCCATATTTTTATTTTCCCCTCTAGCTCAGGATTGGCTTCTTTGGCATCTAGAAGGGCCCTCTAAAACAGTATTTTATGATAAAATCCGAAAGTCGAAGTACCAATTAGCGAAACGAATTTACATTTACTTAAACAAATAATAGAGCGAAAAATTCTAAATCTACATTAAAAATCAAATATTTCGTTTTGTAAAACACATCAAGGTAAAGCTTCAGGGCATACATCGTTAAACGCATAAATCAGGATTCTTTATTCAAATAAATGTTTCATTCCATCTAGTTACGTCCCGAGGTTATTTTCATTTCATTTCGTCTGTAATGATCGTAAAACTCAAGTCTTTTCACTGATAGTCAATAAAATTTCGCCGGAAAAATCGCGATGTGAAAAAAAAGGTGGAAGCGCCGTACTTGCGAAGCATTTGTAATTATTGCAACAGTTTACGTTATTTACTGCTGGGAAGGAGATTTGCAAACTTTGATTAATTGTTTTGGGAGGATGCGACCTCTCCTTGATGTATGTTTTACCTCCGGGCTGTGTAGCTGCGGCCCCCGAGCTTATGAATTAAATTAAATAAATACGAATCGGTACAAGTGTTGCAGGAACATTCCGCCGTATCCTTAACTGCTTCGTTAAATCATTCAAAGCGGGTAAGGAAATCATTTCTGATATTTACAGGACGATGCGGTCAGCAGGAAAGGAGGTGGTGTATAAAACAGACACTGATTTATAGGCAAACCTTAATGGCGAATAAAAATAAGTGCAGACTGCTGTTTTTAAGGAACTTTTTCTCTACATTATTTTGCGCCTAATTTTTTGCGCTTCAAGTTTTATTTTTACCCAGCTTAAGTAAAAGTGAAGTAGGATAATTAATGACTCTATACACGTTATACTACAAGCAATAGTTAATATATTGGCCTTAGTTTTTACAGTTATCCACCTCTGAATAACCCTTTTCATATTTCTGTATGAATCCGTAATTTCTCTAAAAGGACAGGATAGAAGAAATTCATCATTATCAGCAGTAATGGAATAGTTTCAGGATCCAATGAGGTAGACTGTGAATAATATAGTACTTGAGCAATTCTACAAAGTGATATCAGATATTACGAAAATGAACCTTGTGGTTGGACTACAACTCCTAAGGCAATTCAATTTGTTTTTACCAATTATAGTTTTGCTGTTATGATCCGTAACACAATGAAGAAGTCGCTTCTACAAAAATTTTTTTAACTACATTTGCAGTATTTAAACAGGAGCGAGAATTTTATATAAATATATGTATATACGACATAAAACACTATTTCCATTAGGGTCTCTAGGCCCAAGAATAACTTGTGTAATCTTGAGCAAAACGCAGTAATATTACATCTAACCACAGGCTAATCTTGAAGCCTGTAACAAGAGTAATTAGCAGTGTTTCAGCCTACAAATCGAAGGATCGAAGCAAATTTACTTATCAGTCACGCTTTTAAGGAAAACCGATATCAGGCATATTATATGAATTATTATTAAAGCATCGGGATTTGCTGATATTCTCAACATATACCTATACAACATAAATCACGTAGAGGTTTGCTAATAGGTTTAAAAAAATCACTGCAAAACATACAAAATTTTTATGGCTTGCCAATATTGAATGTATGATTTTGCAATATTTGCAGTATACAGGGTGGCGAATTTTTCGATGATCACCATTAACATCTCGGAAACGGTAAGAGATACGAAGTCTCTTAAATACGAGAAAAGTTGCGCTTTTTTATGGTGATTGGGAATCTGAAAAGAAATCTTAGATATTTTAATTCGTTCTTGATTTATTACAAAAAAACCTGAAAATTGTGATTTTATAAATAATATTTTATTATAATATTTTACTACTTTTATTACTTCGCTACTATTGAGGCTATTTCAATCAAACTTACTAACTTTATGTTTTTAGTCATTGTGAGTTGAATGACAGACATTTTCTATGCCTTCTAGAATTCAAGCTGGGATAGTCAACTTGTTTATCTATTATAACCGCCATATTGGATTATCACACCATTAGAAGGCCCAAAAATTTAGCTTTCCAAATTGGTAACCAACATAACCTCCTTTGTCCAGCAAAATATGCTGATATTTGAAAATTTGCGAAAATAATTCACAAAACCGCTTTTGCTTTGAAAAGTATTTGAAACAATAGGTACTTAAAATGAGTAATTCTATAGCTAATTGTCATTTACACACTTTAAATGCCGCAAACATTTTTTTGGTTTAACAATAACGAGTTAATTCCAAAACAGAAGATGATTGCTTCTAAACAATCTAAACTGACAGGTAACAAATGATTTATTTTAATAACAAAATACACAGATTGCGTTTAAGTGGCGTACGTAGAGTTTGTTTATCGTGTTTTTTAATTGTCAAGCTCCACCGAACAACGTATGTAAGTATTTCAAGTACTTTGGCAGATTGTGGCAGGTTTAGGAGACCACGAGGGCCGTATAGAAAAGTAATTATTGCTAATGAAGTAAATGTGCTGACTCAATTAACGACTGATCCAAAAAACTCCAACCGGAGAATTTCTCAAGGGTGTGGTACTGATGATTCATATGTGAGAAAAATCATCAAAAAACATAAGTACCATGATTACAAATTCACGCCTGTACAAACTCCTCATCCTGGTGATGGTAATAAAGCATTGGAGTTTTGTTACTGGTTTCGTGAAAAACTGCAGCTAAATCCACGTTTTCCAGAAAAATACTAAGGAGTGATGAGTCTCTATTTACAAATTCGGGAATGTTTAACAGGTAAAATCTTCATTACTATTCAACAGAGAATCCCCGTTTAATAAGAAAAACTAAGCCGCAAGTTCGATATTCTTTTTAGATAATGCGGTTCTGGATCGATTTGATGTCCATCGATGGGCCTAAATATTTGAATTTTTCTAATCCAATTTAGAACGTATGCTAGATGATCTGTCATTAGTAAACCTTCAAAAGCAGAAATGGTGCCAGTAAGAGGGAGCTGCTACTCGCGACCCCGTATTGTTCGAGGATATTCAGGTGCACGTTTTCAAAATGCATGATTTGGCACGTTTGACCCTGTTCACTGCCTCCACGATCACCATGCTTAAGGCCTATATACATATGACTTTCTGTGTGGCAATGTAAAAGACGCTGCGTATACATCCCCGACGGAAAATACCGGACATCTCCGCCTCAAAATCGAAAATGCCTTCGACTTCATTCCTAGGCAGACTATCCAAAAAGCAGTAGATGAAATGAATTTAAGGACTAACCTCTGCATCATAAGTCACGGCTTACCCTTTTAACAATTTAAAAAATCATAGTGTTTTTGAATTTGTCATCTTGCTATTGTTAGACTAATCAGAAATGGGGATTATTAGATTTTTAGCGACAACTAATATTAGGAAATGTTTTATTATTTTGTTTTGTTCAATGTACACCCTGCGAAACTTGAATTTATCGAAAATTGTTTTTAACTCGGCTGGTTTGGTAAATGATACCAAATATTCGTCAGAATATTCGAAAAAGACCAAGATTTCAAATATTGAGGAACATTTTTAAAATTCCATCAAAAAATGACTCTTACTTTAATACGTTTGGGGCTCTGCAGCACAACATTTGCAATTTGTTGCGAATTATTTTTGGGATTGTACAGCTACGATGGTTATTCACGTAGGAGAGTTAAGCATCGCTCTCTCCGATCAGTACTTGATATGATCCCACGGTTGTGTCAGCACGACGCAAGAGGGTAGTGGTTGGCAGTTCGGGTCGAGATATTAAAGGGGAATCGGGGTGGCATTAACTTATCCGGTGAGGAACCAATAATCCCAGGTATGTCGTGGAACACTGCACTACAGCCCCCCGATACTCAAGACCACTTGGTATCTCCCACTATGATGGGGAATATATTATCACAGATTATATCCTACTCGTGGTGGCCGTGTCGAAGGAGTTCACCTAACCACAACAATGGAAGGTGCTACTTCGGCAACCTCTTCAAACACACAAGTGGACTTGAAAGTTGAGGAGCTCTACCTCACAGGTCCACATGAACGTAATAAGCAAAACAGGTGCGGGTAACATCGCAGAAGATAGAATAGCTACGTTTAGCAGCAGAAGCCGCACCACGGGCAAAAGGGGATTCACCTTGAGAGACTGGCTCCAAAAGTGGTTGCTCAGAAGGTGAGATCCCGCCCAGTTCCAGTAAGTAGGCCAAAAAATCCAAACAAGAGCTACCAAGCTATAGCCCAGTCGCAGCAAAGGATTAAAGGTGTGGACATGTATCTACGTCTCCGAAAACGTAAATTTTAAACTAATACCGAGTCTTTCTTTCAGTGAGAGTGAGTCTGGTTGGTAACAGGGTAGACATTGTGGTCGGCCCGTATATTTTCCATTCGACTTCCCTACACTACCGCTTTTGGCGGAACTCGAAGAACTGGTACAATACTGCACTACAGAAGCACTTTCTATCATTATAAGATGCCATTCCAACTGGCTCCATACCTATTGGGGCAGTTCTGGGATTAATCCGAGAGGGGACAGTCTCCTTCAGTATCTGTACACCACCGACCTAAACATTCTAAATTGGAAATTCGGCGGCCTTTGTTACACAAAAAAGGCAATAAGTTATAGATATTACACTGGGACCTAGAACAGAGGCCCCACTAATAAAGAACTAGCATATAACCGATGAACCGTCTCTCTCGGATCACGGACACATCGAGTTCACATTATATAAAAATATTGGCAGAGAGGTGTCCTTCTACAGAAACCCAAGTGCCACATATTGGGAAGCATACAGGAGGACCCTTGACAGCAAAATCCCAGGAATGCACAGAGTCTGCCAATATCTTTTGGTTTACGAATGGATCGAAGATGGAAGAGGGCTCGGGTGTTGGGGGTTATGGTGAAAGGTCGAGTATGAAATATTTCTTTCCCCTAAATGCACCACCGTTTTCCAAGCTGAGCTATTGGCGATCAACGCTTGTGTGCATGAGAATCCTATAAGAAGGTACTCAAATCAACACATGTACATAAGTTCAGACAGTCAAGCAGTTTTGAAAGCCGTCGAGGTTAGTACAAGATTGCCGAAGTGCCGTAAATAGAGTCAGCTCATTAAACTGGGTGAAGCTGTTATAGGCCCCCGGACTTAACAACATTGAAGGTAGCGAGGAAACTGACTCCCTACCTAGTAAAAGCTCCCTTCGGCGTTTCTAGACCCGGAGCCGGCTGTCGGACTGCCCATATCAAGTCAAGAGCACAATTGACAGTTGGACCTACCAACACTTTTATTCAAACTGGGGGTCCCAACTTGAAATGCGAGAGGCCAAACTCCTTATTAAGGAGCCCTCTGATGGCTGTACAAAACAACTCCTACAACTTAGTAAGTGAATATAAAAATTATTGTCTTGGACATAATGACTGGTCATTTTAACAAACCTACACCTTGAGGTTAGTCGAACACCCCAAATGTGGGTTTTGTGAAGGATAGAAAGAATCTTCCATCCACCTTCTTATACAATGTCCAGGACTGACAAAGCTAAGGCATAATTACTAATGGGCCGGTCTCCTGGTACCTAGTCACTTATGGAAAGAAGGGTGAAAATTCAACGAGCCCCGCCACCTCCTGGTGTACAGCGAAAAAACCAAGAACCCTGAACGAAAGGAACCCAACACCGGAAGGTAAAAGGGATACCGTTAAGAAAGAAACTTTAGATAGAATTAATAATCATCACACGATTTTTTCGGTTTCATATTTCAGAAATATATCAGAGAAAATCGTAAAAATTACGAATAAATCAAATACATTCAATTTAATTTAGCAGAAACATTTTGAATACCTTATTTAGCGTAAACGTAAAACTAATGATTTACTGACGATCAATATTAACAAATTTAATTGGTGACAATTAAATTCTGTATACAAAAGAACATATATAATATTCAAAAATATCTCCAAAATTCTAAATTAAATTGCTTCATAGCTGTTGTAACGTGTTTTCAATTAGTTGCATACACATTTATGTTGCAAGTAGTGATGTCGTTTTACTCGGAAAATTCAAAGTACATTAGACTACTAAATTAGGCAATGAGGAATAAGTGATACGCTTGATAAGAGAAATTGGGAAATAAGCAGGCCATTGCGTATGGATGCAAAAGGGAATTAATCAAAGGACACTTAAGAGTTGAAGAGTGGGTGAATAGTTGGCAGTTGTCCGTGAGTGATTGATAGATGACAGTATTCCAACCTAACAATGGCGTTGCACCTGACTTTATTATTGTAAGTAGTTTAAAATAATGTTTGATGATAAGTTGTTATATTCTTGTGCAACGTACAGATGAATAAATCAATCATTTTATATAAGGGTAGTTGTTTCTCTGGTGATCCCGGCGATAAGGACAAAGGGCTCCTTATCAGGTACAACTCATAGACGTAACAATATAACATCACCAATAAATATTGTATTGTATTGTGTTGTCGTTTCGATTGATCTGTATCTACGACGTGGTTTTCCAAGCATCTCTTTGCACTCAGGCCGTATTTGGCCCTTTGGACATCCTTACTACGAATTTAGCCTGTAGTATTTCCAACCCTAGTAGTGATTCTTAACGTGTCACACATAAAGTGGTACAGGGCCTACGACTTTACTTCTTATCCGACAGAATGCCCATTTCCATTTTTTTCCTAGCCAGAAAAATCTCACTGACCGCAGCCAGAATCGAACTCGCGTATCTTGGATCTATAGGCAGGTGCGCTAAGCTACTAGTCTACCGAGGTCGGGACCAATAAGTATTACACGCATAGTGTATGTTACTATAGCAGAGAAACACTACGATGCAATAATAGAGTCCGTTCCAACTGATATGGCAGAAGCAAAAGATGCACGATAGCAAACAGTGGACGTTGTAATTTATATTTTACGCTAAGTTTATTTGCCAGGTAAAAGACCAATGAGCAGGCAGGTAGGACCACGTTGCAAGAAACCGCCTTTTCTGAATAATGCTCGCCTTATCAAGTGGAACTTGCCTTAAAACATCTACAGCCTTTCCTTGTGAAATTATTTGTTTACTTCACAGTAGTACCAAGTAATTGACCTTTAATAGAAACAAATTTGAATTATTTGTTTCAACTCGCGATGCACTGTTTTTATTAATCAAAGTTCTGTATTTGCAATGTCAACTTATATTTTACATTAACAGCGGCTACTAGCCTCCATTTAATTAAGTCTACAGCAGCTAAATTTTGATTAATGTGCAAACATTTTTTATCTACCAATTTAGTATTAAAACACAAATTTAAAAACACCAACGAAACATTTCAACAATATAAATAATGCGGAATGGGCTGGTAATTGTTTTATAATGTTAAGTTATGATTAAACTCATAATAGAATTTTATACATAAAATTATTAATAATTAAAGGATTTCAGCGGTTGCAAAAATTATGAAACCCTTGTAATTGTACTAATTTTTAATTTTGACGTATAATCTTTATATATACATTTAATAAAATACATGGTATCAAAATTTAGAGCCAACTATGTCAGGAGGTGTACTTTCAAAATTAACAACCTTGGTCTTATCTAAATTTTAACGTTATCGACATATTCAAGTTGTCTTCCTGAGTGTTTAAAATATTACATTTAACCCTTAATATAAGCCTTTAAATCAACCTAGGAAACACGTCTGTATTTAATAAATAGATAAACAGAATGTTAATTATTTCCAGCGCTATTTGAATTTAACTGTTTATTCTGTCATGTATAAAATGCAAGTTCTCCCTTATTTTCCCGATAATAAATCGTTTTAGATGAAATATAATTCTGTCGGCTTCGTGATTATTTTCGTATGCATTGAATCTTTCAGTGAAGAAGAAGCGACGAGCGCTGTAAAACGATGGGGCGGAGATCCACATCGTATCGGTTCTCATCCCCCAACCGGTACTTATCAGGACTTGTCAAGAGTCAGAAGAAAAAGTTTACCGATGTGTCTTCCGTTTGTTTTTGTGCAGCATCCGTCGAAGTGAGGATAGGTTCAATAACAGCGCCTGATTTGAAAGTTTGGTACAGCTGACGTTGATTCTGTTTCAGTTTTCAGTGTTTTCTCGCGGAAATTTGGTTTTATTTCTAAACTTTGTTTATTAAATTTGTTCGTAAGAGCAAGTGGGTGTTTAACATTGATATTGATGGGAAAGAGGCGCTTTCGAAATTTTTTCCTACTCGAGGAAAAGCAAATTACGGGAGGGGTGATTTATAACCGTCCGTTATGAAACATTAGATAGACAAAAATGGCGCACTCAAAAAAGCATCAAGAAATCATCAGGGCCTAAAACAAGCAATAATATTTCGGGATACGCTCTCGCAGGAGGAACCGCTGTAGTCGGACATATTTTACACGCGCTCGTTCAAGGAGACGACACCGGAAGGGAAGTAAGCTCATTAAGCTAATGATGTGTGTCCTCAGCTTGCCTGCTTTGATACATTTTATGCATCTTGATGTCCGCCAAGCGAATGATTTGATTCTGAAGTACCTCGGCGCTACCTGCCCTATCTGCACGAACAATCTACCCGAGGATGAAAGCGCTTCAGCATTATCAGATCCTCAGACTTCGTTGACTTTACCACGCTACATTTGTGTTTTATCTAATTTTAAGGTGTTTCTGTATTTCGGAACCTTTTATCGGGAATATGGAAGACGTCGCGCATCAAAGAGATTTTAAAGATGTGTAGCTTGCCTTTGAGAAAAATTTTCCAGCTACTGAAGGCAGACACCTTGTGCTGATGTTCCTGCTTTTGATAAATGCGTGCCTGAAATTGTGTTTCAATCAAGCATATTCTCAATATCTCTTTTAACACCCTACGCTCATGTCTTGAATTTAGATTTCGTGCGGATAAGACATTTTTTGGTTAACTTTTTAATATCATTGTCTTTGATAATTCAGCAGAACGTTGCATTTCGATCATTGCTAAAGAGCTTAGAGACGCTAATAGCGTCGCTATCCAAATTTGTTAATTTTTGTTTTGAGTGTGCTCAAGGAGTTTTAATTGGGGATATAATTTGACATGACATATACGAGTGTCAAAAATAAAATACTGAACTAAAATAAGTTCATCTTCTTTGTTAATCAATTATGAGATGAGTCAATCGGGCCACCAGTTGAATTTGTCCAATTAATTTGTAACCGCTTACCAAATTTTAGAAGACTGCACAGAAAATATTAATTAATCCTGCAGTCTTGCCTATATAATTTAGCATAACTCAATTATTATTTGCTTTAAAAGTCTCGTGAACAGAATTTCTTGAATTACATGTAATTGCTACTTTGCAAATTTTATAGGATTGCTCTATAAACTTTCACTTAAACTTATCTTTGTGAACATAACTTGACATTAGTCACATACGGGTGTCAGTAACAAAATGCTTACAAAACGTTGAAAACCCCCTTGCCACCCCGATATTTGCAACATCTAAATACGTATTTCAGCAACTAAGCTGCCATCTTCAGCAGGAACTGATGAACTTAGACTGTATAAAATATCTGAAGATAAAGACAACAATGGAAGTTCATTGACGTGGACGTTGGACGTCCATTGTTGACTCGCGAATTACTTATTCAGGTGTGTTAAATACCTTGGTGATAAGCGGTTTCATAAAAATGTTGTATAAACGAACTACCGTCGCCCTTCTATCCCATGGTAAA
>JABXWE010032616.1:0-12248 GCA_014611495.1 Limonius californicus | reverse complement strand
TGTTGGGCCAAAATTTTTAACTACCTGAACTGTCACACAGTTTGACATACAGGTAAATGTCATTCAAAGCTCATTACAGCTGACTGCAGACAGAATAGCTTTTTTTCTAGGCTTGCTGCAATTGACTTTTTAAAAAATCACTTTGTATAACAACGCATTTTCCGAGAAGTCAGTGTTGACAGCGTGTTCCCACAAAATCTTGTATAATACTTAAGAAAGTTCAGAACTATGAGAAAGACTATTTTAACCAAGGATTTTAAAGGGTCAAAATGTAAATTGTCAAGCATATCAAACAGATACCTTTGATTTATAATACGGTCAATAAAAATTTGAATGTCGTAGTATCGTGTCATATGTATATTGGGTTGCCTAATTTAGGAATGGTAGGACCGTACTCTCCCGTAAATCACCCTGTAATATTATATTACCACGGTCGTAGTATCAGCGCACAGTAATTTAATGCGTACTTATATTGTGTATATGGTTGGGCAAATATGATGTAAACGTACTGCATATGTGAGATAGAATATGCCGCAACAATCACCAACATATGCACGAAATGTAGCGCAATCTAGCAATATATGCACTAATACATCTAATAAAAAATAAGCATATGTACTTTCGTAAAACCCTATGCTGAACAACATAAAAAGATTGAATAGTGTAGTAAAAAATAGCACACAATACTAATTACTAATGCATAAGACTGCGAAGTCATGTAGGGCCACACTTTTCTGCAACACTGATATTGCAACTCATTTTTGCTAACAATCAAATATATGCTTTTTTCTGCTAATATAACGGAAAATATGCACTACCAGAAACTACCTATATACCCTAAGCTTGTTATATATGCAAAATATTAATAATAAAACTTACGCTTCAAGAATTGAAGTGTAGAAGGTAAAGCATATGCTCATAGGCTCAATATAATATACCAGGTTTACCATTTTTCCTAAAATCAACGTGTAACAATAATGCCATGAAAACATATCACATTGCTAATTCATAGCAATTAATTGGAAACTTTATTACAAATAAGGCCTGACATTGATTATTCGGTAGTGCTAAAACAATCAATGTATTGATATATTAAGTAATACAAAATTCTGTTACATAGTTATTCTAATGGTAGAGAATCAACATCCTGTCCAAAAATATCAACGATTGCAACTTTTTAAAAATAAACAAATAATTAAATAAATTTTATTTCCGACAGTTTTATTTCATTTGTTGATGTTGTAAATCAAAATTTTATTTGCTTTTAATATCAAATTAATAATTGGTGTGGCAATACACCGGAATTAAATGTTTACTTATTTTAGTCTTTTGCTAACAACATTCTTAATTTTAATTTAGTGGAACAGAACTCTAGGACTAGCTCACAAAAATTGCCGCTTAACTTGCAATTCCTCAGATTAGAGTGATTCACACACTACACGAACAAGACGTATATCCATACCACATACAGACCTACAACGGAGAGATCATACTGAACTCGTGCAATTTTGTTGGGAGATAAATGCTAATCGCAATTTAGTTCCTTGTACACCTTTTAGCGATGGTGCTAGATTACAACACAGCATTAACAGTACCTGTAACTCTCTCCAATGTCTGATTAAAATCCAAATTTTTAGCTTCGTTTTTGAGTTAACGTGTGGGATTTGAGAATCACCCTGTTGGCGAAATATTAAGAAAACGAATTACAATTACAATTAGAAGATGATCCTTTAAACATAAGAAATGCTATGTTCTATCAGCAAGATGGGGCTCCTCCACATTTTTATCGTCAGGTCACGCAGCATTTGAATGGAACTTCTTCAGCACAATGGATTGGTTGTGGAGGTCCCATTAATTGACCGTCAAGGTGTCCAGACTGCATACTATTAGATTTTTGTTTGTGGAGCTGGTTGAAATATGAGCTGTACGAATCAAAAGTAAACAATCGAGATGCACTATTTCGTTATATTGTAAATTCTGCTGTTTGCATAAAGGAATATCAATATAAATTCGAGAGAACAACAACCGGTGTGCGCAAACGAGCCAGAAAATGTCTGACTTATGGAGACATCTTTGAAAATGCATTATAGTTTAAAATTTGAAGACGCTGTAATTCAGAAACAAATAAATCGTATTAGAACTTTACGTTGCACGCTTTGTGTTTGTGTCTAATGAACTTATCTCGTCGTCGTGGAATTGGTAAATGCTAACGTTTCGCTAACCGTTGCAGATACCACTATCAAAGTGCAGTGAGGGCTGAGCTGTTGGATCCGGTATTTATAGGGTTTCTCTTAGAAACGATTGGCTGGCTGAGGAGTCTCGGTTCGTATGCTGAGTTTCTTTTGGTTGATGCTGGTTGATTGGTTACGCCTGTTCTACGTATTTGTCTACGGTGATGCGTATTCTTCTGTATAGTTTCACCGCCCTTATCCAAGGGCTACTTAGCGTCACAACGCCCTCTTCTCAGTTAAAATTCGGTTGGTGTTTTTCTATGTCTATATCTTCCCTTACGAGGCGTGTTTGTAGTTCGACGATGCCTGCAGTCGCTGATGTGTTCTTGTTTTCACAGTACTACTGTGCGGCCGGTTTGTCCCATATAGCATTTTCCACACAAGCAAGGAATTTTGTATGCTTCTTGGCCCTGAGGCTGAGGTGTTTGGTCCTCAGGTGACGTACAGTGCAGTTTGTTGTGTTTATTTTATTATTTAGTAATAAGGGTACTGTTTTGTATGTGGTGCCTCGAACATAAGGAGCAAATGTTTTAGATATATAATCTGTCTTTTTTTGGTACCCGGTGATTCTTCTGTCTTGCTGATTGCCCCTGGAATTTCTTTGGCTTGGTAACCATTCCTGAAGAGGGAGGGCATCAGGTAGATTTTTCTCTGCTAGTCTCTCGGTATCAGATATGCGGATAGAACTCTTGGCCAGGGCGTTTAACACTGCTGCCTTTTGTAGAGGGTGATGATGAGAGCTGGCGTTTAGGTATTGATCCGTGTGTGTATGTGTGTGCTGATTTTCTATACACTCTATGTCCCATGCAGTCGAGTTGTCGCTTTATTGATACATCCAGGACAGTTAGGGTACTGTTTTCTTCCATGATAAACTGAATGTTGAAGTGGATTTGGTTGAGGTGAACTAGGAAGTTGTCCAGGGATGCATGTCCGTTAGGCCATATGACAAAAATGTATTCCACATAACATATCCACAAACTGGGTTTCAGAATGGCTATCGCCAGAGTTTATTTTTCACACTGTTGCTTGTACATGTTGGCAATAGGTGATAGGGGAGAAAGGCGATCGCTGTACCAGGAAAATACAATGCAAATTCAAACATTTGCTTCTGTTGTCGTTGTATCCGAGATCTAATTGTAGAAAAAATACATGTCATATCATTAAGGATACAGCTGTAAAAATGAAGAGTTGAATCCATTCTTCCTTTTAACATGGAAATTTGAATTACTACGTTTACATTTTAAATCCAATCAAAATCAATTACTTATTTGTTTATGTATTCAAAATTGAAACTTTTCCATTTCATCATAATACGTCCTTATCTTTATTTTATACACGCAAACTTTAAAATGTAAATTGCGTAATTTCATTTAACCTTAAAAAGCTAATAAATTTAACATGTTTTATACCTAACAAAGCTGCAATAAATTCATGCACAATTACTGTTCCAAAAATAGTAATCTTAAGGTTACGAATACATTAAGCGCAAAAATTTTAATAATTCGTATCGAATTTGCAATACCTCGCTTATTTGAATTTGTTCACAAACTGTGCTAGTTAGTCCCTACATTGTAGAAAACAGTAATTTAGTCCGTTGGTTATGAGAGATATAAACACAAAGCGGAATCCACATACTCGTAATTCAGAATTGTTGACTATTTCTGCGCATTGTAAGATGATATATAGATTCAATTCGTCGCAACAAATAGAATTTTCCTGATAAGTATAGCGGAACGACTCTTTGCGAATATGGTCTTTGTGCGCCCCGTTATTAAAGTCTGCAGATCGCATATTTGATTTGATTTATTCAATTTTTGGAATTGCCGTCCCGCTAGACGCAGATATATGGTGTAGATAAAGTTATATTTCATAAATAAAATAGAAATGCCGGGGACTCCGGGGAATACAGCAGATAGAAGCGAAGTTATAGAATTATGAGATGTCCAGACGTTCGCAAACTAAATTAAAACTTAGTTTGTATATTTCCAGTTTCGCTTCTGACGTTTTCCAGGAAATTAATGTGTCTTGTTCTTGTTTTCCGCGCAGAAATAATAACAGAACCCACACAATTTTCTCCCGGCCACGAACTTGCTAGACATTTTATTTCGATACTTTCGAGAACGCGTGAATTCGTTTTCTAATATTATGGTAATGCGAATACGAAAATGGAATACCTAGTAAGCAGATATTATGCACCAGTTACATTGATTGATGTAAATCGTAATAGGTACACACAATAGAATACCGTATAAGCAACGATGGATGTGCAAAAATTAACAGGATTTATATAAGAGTTCTGTTGCTGCTTTCAGAAAGTATTAGTTTAAAATTTTTTTAAAAAGTTTAATAACCCTTTGTTCCTAGAAATATTATATACAATGTGCAATATGGAAATTTTCATTTAACAGTCTCAAACACGATATTTTTCTGCACATACTGAAGATGAAGAGTAATATAATGTATGTTGGTAGGAAGAGAAGATTTCTTCACTTCACTTATTAATATACAGTGTGTCCCAAAACGTACCGGCAATATTTCAAGGATGAATTCACATCGTCAGCTGAGGGAACATGGCACTTTCAATGCAAGACATGCAGTCGGCCAAGGAGTTGTCCGTAAACCCATTAGATGTTAGATATTAAGGCTTTGGCCTTTATATGCCTATTAATTTTAGATAATTTTAAGGTTAATAACTCTATACACAAAAGAAGAAGAACTCTGTACATATAATAATGGTGAGGCTCTACACACCATGGAGAAGTTTGGTCAGAGCTCCTATATCCTTGCTTTCACACCAGGTTGTCGCATACCAAATGGCACGTGGTGATGTGTTGGGTATCACACATTAGACAACCGAATTATTACTCTTTATAAAACCCCTATACAAAAATTTAAGTTAATTTTAACTTATAAAATACTTTCCTGGATTGTGTTCTACTAATGTTCATTTTTGAATTAGGAAAGTCTAACATTGAATCAAAGATAACAATTTTTTGTTGAACTCATTAAGGACTTTTTTCCTAAATTTCCACTTTGCCTACTGTTTATTGAACATTACCTTTTTTTTTCTCTTATTCACACACACTACCCCCCCGGAACCGCTTTCGCATTACTTCCGGGGGTGCGGGCGACATATAAAATACTAGCCATTCATGCAACATGCACTCTAAACTTAACTGTGTGAAATACGGTCGCCTCAGCCGGGGTTCGACCACACGGCCGCATTTCACTGTGACCTCGACTGATAGCGCTTGTTTGCGCTGCTCCATCGAGGTCCCTTATTGAACATTACTTGCAGGTACTTCTTTTTTCCTCACATGCGGTTGTTTCACTTCTACTGTGACTACACTTCGGCGTACTATCCTTATCTTAGCGGGTACGTCGACTACCTGTGGTATTTCTATTTAAATGCAAAAATTAGGTATTAATTAATTGATCAGATATTTTTATAATACAAATCTGCAATCATTAATGCACATTCTCAAGTTATCATTATGTTAAATCGTTGTGGATTTCTGGAACCTTCGATAATTGATGCAAATATATAATGTTATAAGTAGTATCAGGTAGGAGAATCTTTGTGTTTTAACTTTGTAAAACAAGCCTAAAATGTTGGACTTGTAATGGTACTTATATTTCCGTATTTCTAACACAACGATTATTCCATCGCATTGTAACGGCACGTCAAAACCAGATACTGAAATGTATTACAAACTACACGTTAATTATTTTTAAACGGTAAAAATGGTACATTCTTTGATTTATGTTTTTTTGCTAATAGCATACCAAAAATTTCCAAAAATGTAGCCGGTATTGAATAGTTTCTGTATTTCTAATAAATATATATGTAGGAAGAATTAAATTTTACGGGAAACTGACATTCCAAATTTTTAATAAATTTGTAAATTATTAAAAAACAATTATTAGTTCACAGCCATTTTTAGATTAAGTTATATACCGCTAAGATATAGAGTACTACAGTTGTTAACCAGGGATGAAAGTAGAAAAAATGTCCTGCCATAACGCAATTGGCCTAGCGCTTAAACAAATAAAACACAAGCATGTAACATACACGGTGTTGTCCTATGAAACGTGTTGATCGTGCTTCTACCTTCCGCCGCCCGCTATCCATAGTAAGACGAATGGTACACAATGAGTACAGATTTAAATGAGAAATGATTTGGTTTTCGTTTTGACTTCTTTCGCCGAAACGGAATGTACCGGCTTACATTCACCCAGAATGTAAGTTGGCGGATGCGAACCATGTACCTTTGGCGTCGTAAACTCAAGTTAAAAAACTGAGAACTCATGAAATCATTCTATTATGAACTAAAATCCACAATCAAATAAACCGGTGCCTGTAAAAATATGTCAAACTTTAAAGAAACTGTGTATAACAATATATACGCCCTGTTTGAAATGGTTACTACAATTACCGCATAATATACGAAATAACTGCAGCTTGTTATAAACACACCTTCATCGTCTGTAATTACCTAAACAGAACTGAATTGGTTTCAATTGTCACCTGATTTATTGGGTTTTCTAGTAACGAACGTTGCTGTTGGCTGAATACATTAGCAGTAATGTCAGCCCGATAGTTAAACCGCCATCGCGTTTAATTGTTAGTGCCGGACTTTATTTATTTGTCAGCTTTACAAAAGTTAGCTATATCGTTAGCATGTGCAAATGCCTCGTAGTTATTTCTTCTTGAATTATAGCTCAAGTGTAGACAAGAATTTTATTATAGGCAGGCGATGCTGATAACTATCTACTCGTTTATTACAATTTGATTATCATTCAATTTAAATAATTTAGTTGGTTGTTACTTTTGAAGGAAACCGTAAAACCATGTTAATAATTTATTCTCGATTGAAATTGCAGAGAAGCTTTTTAAAAAATAACACATCGTTGTAATTGCATAGTATACAGATTTTATGTAATATACAGCGTTTCCCAATGTCCGGGGATTTGATTAGCATCATTTAGACCAATAAAAATTTAGTATGTTTGATATTTATTTAATTTTTACTCTAGCTTTGCGTTACTTTCGATTTATTTAACTTAGTTTTGTAAATTGACACTCGATTTTTACTGCAAATACCAGAAGTAGATAGCAGATCCTTGAAGTAGTTTATTCGCCCCCTTTTTTAATGTAATATACAGGGTTTCTCAGTGCTTCGGAAATGGCATCAAACAATTAATTTTTATGAATAGTCAAACGTATTTTTTGCGAAAATCTCAATAACAGTTTTGTCAATACTAAGATATACTTCAAATGTTATATTCGGCGTGTTTTATATGATATACAGGGTTTCCCAGTGCTCCGGGGACTTAGGCGAAGAATGTAAACTGTAATGTTAGCTTTTATTAGTGTCGTTTAGTCGAAAAAGTAGTGACCGCAATATTTGAAAGATATATTTAAAAACGTATGGTAATAATATCAGAGTAACAACAACCTTCTCTACTGTTTTAAAACGATTATTTTGAAAGAAGCCGTTCTGTGCTGATTCCTTGGGATGTGGGTCTGAATACCGACAGCCGCAATCCCGACAGTTGAAATCCCGAGAGCCGAAATCCCGAGAGCCGAAATCCCAACAGGCCACAATCCCAACAAACCAAAATCCCGAAAGCCAATATCTCGAAAGCAAAACTCCGACAGCCGAAATTGCAGTAGGTAGTTATTTAATAAGTCCGGTAAAAAAGATATAGGCTATAGGGGGTGCACACGTCGGTGTGTAGAGAATCATCGAAGAGTTTCGAAAAAAACAAGCGCATGTAGAAACGCAAGTGCATAGTTCGCGGTGTACAATTGCAAAAACGGAAGTTGTCTTCGATTAACAGAGAAAGGAGAATTTCAAGTGTTGTAGGTAATCGTAATAATTACGAAATTATGGACTATCTACGTGTTGTTGCACATAATGTAAATTTTGAATACTTTCTTATAATTATTGTAATACCTAAATTTAATTTGAATGTAATAAATGTAGTTATAACTCAATTCTTATGTATTTTAGTTTCTTTATTTCAGTTACACTATCAACATAACACCTAACTCGGCTTGTCGAGATTATGGCTTGTCGGTATTTCGGCTAGTAGGGATTATGGCTTGTCGGGATTGCGGCTGTCGGAATTTCGGCTAGTCGGGATTATGGCTTGTCGGGATTTCGGCTGTCGGGATTTCCGCCGTCGGGATTGTGGCTGTCGGGCTTCTGACCGCCACCGGATTCTTTGGTATAAGAAAACATATATTTTTAGACTATTTTTACTTACTTAATTTTCACATCTTAACCAACCGATATATATATATAGGGTTTCTCAGTGCCCCGGGTATGGTATCAATTAATTTATTGTTTAAAACTGACAAACGTATTTTTAGCGATAATCTCAATAGTAGCTTCATAATAACTAGGATATACTTGAAAAGTTATATACAGCATGTTTTATGTGATATACAGGGTTTCACAGTGCTCCGGGTACTTGGGCGAAGAATGTAAACTAGCTTCTGTTACTGTCCTTAAGAAAAGAAAAAACACTAACTGTACTGTTTAATAGGAAGTACTAACCTTAAAATATATTTATTAACCTATAATATTAACAAGCGTTTTCTAGCATTTTGATAGGACAATTCAAATATATCGATTGTCTTGTAAGTAGACATCCCGTGTTCTAATCTTGTTATGGCCAAACAAATTTTTTGTTAGTTATTTAATTTTCACACGTCTACGACTTTACCTTACCAAACCGATATCTTAACAGAAACATATCCGTGATACCATCTTAAGGAATTTTTAAAATTGTGAAAGATTTTTTAATGGAAATTGTATAAGTACAGATCGATGCGTAAACTAAGAAGCGAGACAAAACATACCGAAGTGAGATGAAAAATTGACGTTACAGAGCTATTTACTCGGCGATAGAAACTTTCTCTTGGTGTGGTGGTTGTAGTTAAAATGCAATCGTTAAACTCACAGGCTATTACAACGATTTATCGGACTGTACCAATATTGCAAGCGGGGAGTTCAATTTTAGAATGAGTGCCGTCCCCACTTAAGCCACCTTGCTTGTGCGCAATCCGCGGCCAGGATTTCAGCTATGTTGGTCAGGCTGTAATTTTTAAAAAATGGTAGATACTTGAAATAGTATGTTCGACGTGTTGTATGTAATGTTCTCCAGCGAACTATATTATTAGCCTTTATTAGTGTCGTCTAGTCAAAAAGACAGTAACTGTAATCGAATATAATTGAACGTCAATTATTTCCCTGGTATCATACAAAAAATGATTTGTCCTTACCAGGATAGTATTTAGGTATAATTCCCAATGCATTTTAGTTATACTACGATTTACCTTAGAAACCCTGTATAAACTACACTGTTATTACACAAGAATGGAAATCGCATTTAAAGGAAATCAAGAATATTATGTTTCGTATTAACAACGCCTGTTGCGGATACATAAATAAACAATCAGCAATTAAATACAGGAAGTTGACTGACCAAAATCATTTTCATTTTCGGCTTTGAAGACCAAAAATGGTGTGCGAATCAACAATAAATGGTAGCTAATAGACTCCAATACCTGAGGTTTGAAACTTGTAACGCCTAGTCGAATAGACGGCGACAAAGTCTGTTATACTAAATAGAAGTAATACAACCGAAACTACCATTTACGATGCAAGTCCCAAATATCAAGGACAAGCGTCGACCAGCTACAGTTGAAGCAGAGGGTTTGATAAGCCTAGGCGCCACCTGTTTAAAATATCCTTCGTCCTTGAAAATAACACGAGATAAACAGGAACCTTCCTGGAGTTCTGACTGATCTTGCTTTGGTAATTGCTCAAATTGTCACAAAAGTAAATTATTTTAATCCAAGACACAATAAAACAACAATAAATTACAAAATTTCAATTTATAATAAGAATCACCTAAATAAACCTTTTTGACACATTGCCACATGAAATTAAAGTAGGTATTCAATAAAAATATATAAAGATGTAACAGGAACTAACCAGTCATGGCTAATAGTACCTTCCGTTAAATAAATTAATAAAACAAAATTCTTGAATATATAGGGAACGCAATAATGCGAAATTATTACTAGACTACGAAGCATTTATTCCGCTTCCAACCATAATGATATTCGCGACCAACCCCGCTAAGTATTTTTAAGTATCTCAAGGCCTCGCGAAACAAATACCCAGATGTAAAAATATCAATATAATGGCATTAGTATCGGCGCACTCTTAATCAATATTTAAAACATCCGCACTATTCCCCCTTGCTATTTGAATTTTAATCAATAAAAGAAAATTAATTTTACTGTTGACCATTTAACAATTACTAACAGAATTTTGATAAAATATAACCAATATTAACAAAATGTAAAATCAATTGAATTTAAACTCCCACTAATTAAATTATACTTAGTCTTGTTATTAATTTATGTATATAATTACAAGATTTACTACGATACCTTACTATTAAACTATAATTTTCCGGAACCCTTCGCATCCTCAAAATTATATGTAAAAATTGAATATGAAAGGAACTGACACACCTACGATCTAGCTATCTCGATCCACACCTGTTGTATGCGTTCGCTGCACGGCAGATAAGTCCATTCGTCTCGAACCCACAGGATCTCTTTGATTTTTCACAAATAACTGGTAATTTCTGTCAATTCTAACTCCAGCCTATTTGCCAAAAGATGTTAACTAGCTACGGAACTCTCTCAAAAGATTTGCACACAGATTGGGATCAACTCCCCGGGAACTCACATCACACTATCGATGCCTAAGAACTTCCCAAATGTGTCTTGAAAATTCAAATCGGAAAACTTCCGAAGTCTTAAAACGACTTCCAAATTAACTCAAAACACGTGCACCTTCTTTTAGAACTCGTACAGTTATATTTCAAACGGAAAACCCAAAATTCGCCATTTCCTGAACCGGAAATACACGAGTAGATGACACGAAACTTCCACAAGGCCAATTCTGAATTAGTCAAAAGCTTAAATATGCCATCCAAAATGCTGTATTGAAAATTTAAATACCAATCAATCAGGCGCAAGAAATCGCACGTTACAACCTAGACAGGAAGTATTCTAAAGGCGGACTTTGAAGAGACTCAGCTAGACAAGACTCAACTTGAACTAACTTCTTCATATGACATTTTTCTATAGCGTTTAAAACTGTTAATTAAGCACTTTAGGTGGAACTAACTAATGCCATATCTAATATATAAATGTTCGGAGTGCCAATTTAACTTTCCATACTGGCATGTACATAATATATGAGACTCGTATGAGGTTTTAAATCGTATATAACCTAATCGTTTTTGCGTAGCTTTTTATCAATATTCCGTTTAATAGAGACACATTGGGAGTAGAACATTTTGGCCCAAGCGGCTATCCCAAAAAACAAAGTTCACACAATATTAAAGAATGGGACTTTAGTAAATTATTGAACAAAAATATAAATAACAGAAAAATAATACGTAGCGAGCCGACGATGACATGTGCTAAGTGGCTGGCTTTTTTCATGCAATGCAAGTTTACTTGGTGAAAATAATAAATTTTTAAATAAAATTCTGAGTAAACGAGTCTACCATAGCACCATACATCGATACGCGCGGCGGCGTAGCTTAGTGTAGCTGTTACTGAATGTACGTTAACTCCACCAAGCTCCACCACGTTTAACAATGTCTACGTGTGAATCTCCGGCAATCAGCGGGCGAATCTCGGACAACGCGCTGCCAGCTAACATATGTGTTGTATAATGAATATCATTTCCATTTTTTAAGATTTGGCCCTAATAAACGCCTTTGTGTGGCCCATTTAACCGGAATCGACTGTATTACCAACGTCAATTTCGTAATAACAGCGTTACAAATGGTTGATTAATTAGTAGTTAGAGGATGTCTTGTCAGACTGATATAGTAAAATATGTATTTCAAACAATTCGAAGCATAGGCAGACTACGAAAACTATAACGTATGGCTCAGCTTTGCTGTCTGGCT
>JABXWE010032615.1:0-28560 GCA_014611495.1 Limonius californicus | reverse complement strand
ATATATATATATATACATATATTTATTAGTTTTATGGTGTATTTATGAGAATAACATGTAGATGCTTTTTTAGGAATGAATCATTTAAACTGTAAATTACTAAATATAGATTTTACTCTTCTGTTGCATAACAAATTAACTCTTTTTTTCAGAATTAAACTTTTGTGTATAAGCACGACAGCCTTACAATTTTATCCAACAAAAAATAAGAAGGCTAAAGGATTCCTGAAATAACAATATCGTAATTATTTAGAACTTGGAATCTTTTTGAATGAAGCTGAAGGTATCGGTACACCATTGTTTTCGGTAGCAACAACCTCCAATATTTTCCATAAAAAGCATGACATAAGCCTCATTACGCCATGGCCCACAAAAGGCGATCTATCCGGAGGCTACCTAGTTATATAGCCTCAGTCTTTCATATTACGTTTTTTTCTCTTTAATTGCCAACCCCGGGAGAACATAATTCTGATATTCATCTGGTAGCTCGGCTCTGCTTGCTCACAGTTGCTTGCTGAAAATATCATTAATGGGAGATCGCATTACCACAAAACTTTCTTGAGTTCATAAATGTGTTGATTAACATTTCGAAATCAGATTTCATCGAGAAAAGGTGAGAGGTTTTCTAAAAAACAAAAAACAGCTTTAGCTTTCGAATGCGAATGCTATGACAGCCGCTATGCGCCTTATCAGATCTTAGGTGAACTTTTTTTTATAAAATAAGGCGGGTTTCAGGACGTATTGGGAGGTCAACGTCTGAAATAGAGCGACGACACCGAAAGGGAAGATCGTTATTTTTGGGATCTAATGATGTAATGAGGTGAAAGTTTTTGTTGGAAATTGGCTTTCCCTTGTCTGAATTACCGGTTTATGTTGTTATATAAGTTTGTTATAAGATAATGAACAAAAATACCACCGCATTTGTGGACTACGGTAATGGGGAAAATAAGTGAAAAGTTTAAAGACGTTACGAAAAGTACCGAATCCAGTTATTGTAGGAATATTACTTAGTAAATATGTTTTATGAACGTCGATACACTAAGTGAAGTTAAATTGTAAGATATGATGCTGAATTAAAAATTTTCCTTTAAAGGATTTGTCAGTGTAAACGCTGCACACGCTGTTTTCTACAGGTCGTAATGAAAGTTTATTAATTTCGATTCAAAAACTTTAAAATTTATTATAAACGTCAACTCGACTTTAGATGGTTGGTTTTTACTGTAATCTACCCTTTATTTAAGTTTTATTACGGGAAATTTTTGGATTTTGCCGAAAATATTGCTGTAGCGGTCATCAAAAGATTATTAACGTTGCTCGTTTGGCCAAAAGGGTTTTATTAAAAAAATTGTGTATCTAAAATTTGTTTATTAACTCGATCTTGCCGAGAATCTTGCAGTGTTAGTCTAAAGTAAAACCTTGTTCATCTATAATACTCATTACGATTTGTTTTTGGCTTGTACGTAACGCTATTTTAGCGTTATATTAAACACTCTTTAAACGTTGTGTTAAATTATAAAATGGTAAAGAAATGGGTTTCTGAGGTTATTGTTCATGTTCGTTCTATATTATTGCGAAAATTAAATAAACAACCTTGAAAATGGTTCAACATATTTGAAATCTTTGAAGTGCTTATTCGAACTTAGTTTTTTGTACACGATATTACAGACTTTATATAAATAAATATTTTATCGTCTCCCCTATATATGGTGGTTTTCGATGCTGCTATACTTGTTTCAACGTTTCAGAAAGTTCAATAAGCCCTCCTTGTTTCAAGTTACTGGCCTATAGTGATAATGTTTGGGAATATTTGCCAAACCTTTTCAGTATTACGTGGAAATATATATTTGTAATATGTTTATTAACACAAAGTTTAAAGTAAATATATACTAACGACTAACCCCTGCATGAAGTCTGAACACGTCTAAACAATCACAAGCAGGACAAAACCGGTAAATTGCAAATTTAACAAAATCTTCGTTTAGTAAAATTAAACTCCTGTAAGAATATCAGAATCATTTTAACATTATTTAAATGTTTTTAAAATTTGGAAATATTATGTTAGTAATGAAAGTCAGTTAAAATCTTCCTATCCTAATCTGAGAATTTCCGAAATTATTATAAAATTAAACAATATTTTAACAATAAAAGAAAAAGGCTTTTGCCAACATCGGGCGATTTCTACCAAATTTAAGATGGTAGTATGTTCCCAGTTGAACTATGTACAAACAGATAACTAAGAGATTTCTGTTTCAACGTTTATCAACCCCTATTGCTCAAAAATGTGTGTCTAACACCAAATAAATCAGACAATTAAATGCATATAATATACTGTATTCATATTTTAACAGCAACGCTTACTTTTACAACTCAAGCTAATTATAAAATATAAATAACAATTAAATACATAACTTTCATTAAATCACCTCAAATAAAAATCACTAAATTCACTAATTATAATCCATGAACAATCAAACAAAAGTACAAAGTCTGTCCTTAATTAATCAGTTAATGGTCCACTAAAATTAAATGGTCTACGTCATCGTAACAGAAATGTTTATTAGGTACATCAGAAAAGTTGTTTCGTGGCCATTTGTGGTTTATTTAATGACCTCCGCCGAAGTTGGCAACAGTTTCCGGTTTGTAGCAATTACAGGAGCTTGTCCGGGTCCAACTTCGATTGACCAGTTTAACTTTTAGGGGTATTATATCAAGCACAGCATTTATGTTCGGAACAACGATTAAGGTACCGTGTTAAATGGACTACGGATAAGAAAACCTGAAAATTGCGCCAGAATGGAAAATATAGGAGAAAAAATAGTTGCAACTTTATTATTGCTTTTGTTTAATTAAATTAATATATACATAAGAAAGTGCGTTTGGGACTTTCTTCAAGGGGCTAAAACAGATCGAAAATTAAGAGTGGAAAACTTTTTGATTGTCGCTTGTTATTGAGTTGTTGATAAAAAAAAGTAAATAATAGGTTTTATCGTATGGCCGTTCCAACTAATTGTGTAACATAAATGAATTAGGTGGCTACGGGATGGTAAAAATCTATTAATCGTTCTGTCATATTGATAAGTATCATTATTTTAATTTCCTTCTCCGTGTTCTGTTTAAAATGGAATAATACTATTGTAACCGAAATTATGTAACGTACATGTAATGAAAATGCCATTGGTGCGGCTAGGGCATATGCAAAAAAGTTTCCAAATCGTCCGCACCCTGAAGCAAAAACTATAAACCGCCTAGAACAGAGATTACCGGAAACAGGTAATTTAAATTCTCTAAAAAGTCAAACAGAACGTCAATCTTCACTAAACGTCGACCAAGAAGAGCAAGTTCTTGAATTTGTTGTATAAGACTTCGAAGTGTATCAACCCAAACTAGTTTGCAATAAGATCCTTTTCAGGATTATTAAAGTGAAATGAAAGAGATTATGTACATTGCGCATTAAAGTGAGATTTCGCAATCTAACAATAGCTAACGTCCATGCGCCAACAGAGGAAAGGGAGGAGGAAGAAAAAGAAGAATTTTACGATAGGCTGGAAAAAGTGTACGACCAAATAGCGAATGGAGGGGACATGAACGCAAAAGTTAGCCGAGAAGAAATATATAAACCCACGATAGGACCAAACAGTCTACATAACATAAGTAATGACAATGGCACAAGACTCATAAACTTTGCTGCGTCCAAGAACCTAGCAATAAAAAGCACATGTTTCCAACATAAAGATGTGCATAAAGCAACATGGAAAGCACCCGATGACAACCATGAGAACCAGATAGACCATGTATTGATAGTAGGAAGGCATTTCTCAAGTATAATAGACGTAAGATGGCAAAGAGGAGCAAACATCGATTAAAATCACTACCTAGTAAAAGTGAAAGTAAGACAAAGAATGGCAAGAATAAAAACTGATCGAGGTCAAGCAACAAAGAAGATAAATGTATTAAAAATAAATGAAGAAGATGTAAGAAAGGAATACAAGAAACAACTGGGAGCAAAACTAGGAGAAGATGAAGAAATTAACGCAATCGAAGAAGAGTGGAACAACATCAGGCAATCATTAATAGTGACGGCAGAAAACGTAGTAGGAAGAAAAAAAAACAACGCAGGAAACAGTGATTCGATGAAGAATGCGAGGAACCACTGAAGTTAAAAAAGAAGCCAGGAAAAGATCACTCGCAAGAACCACGAGCACCGCAACAGAAGAATACAAGAGGAAAAGAAAAAACGCAAATAAAATAATAAGGAAAAAGAAAAGACAATATGAAGATCGAGAAATACAAGAATTACAAGCAATGAAGGATCAAAAGGAAATTTTATGAAAGATCTAACAGCCAAGGAAAGGCTTTAAACCTAGGGTGCATCTGTGTAAAGATAGTGAAGGTAACATAATAAGTGAAAGAAAAAAGTGTTAGAACAGCAAGAAACACCAAGATATCCCACAGCAGAAATCTACACAGAAACACCAACCTACGAGGAGGTAGTTGAGGCAATTAAAAGGTTAAAAGATAATAAGGTAGCAGGACCAGAGCAAATAGCAGCGGAGCTAATAAATCACGGAGGCGCAAAGCTATGGCAAAATTACACAAATTAATGCAGGAACTATGGGAGCAAGAAAGAATGCCTGAGGATTGGACAATAGGAAGTATATGCCCAATAGAAACAAGAAAGGAGACAAGATGGAATGCAAGAACTGTAGACCAATCACACTCCTGAATATAAGATACTAGGAAATATACTATGCAACAGGTTATTACCTTACGCGGAAGAAAGCACAGGAGAATACCAATGCGGGTTCCGTCCAGGCAGGTCAACAACAGACCAAATATTTACAGCAAGGCAGGTACTCGAGAAGATGGGCGAATTCAAAGTGGAAACCCACCACCTATTCATAGATATGAAGGCCCCATATGACTCTGTAATAAGAACTGAAATCTGGAAACCGTGGAAGAGTTTGGATTCCCAATAAAATTAATAAGACTCGACACAAACACACAAACAAATACGAAAAGTACAATTAAAATACAGAATGAACAATCACAGCCGTTCGAAATAAATAAAGGTGTCAAACAAGGAGATACAATTTCAACTTTCGTGATTAACCTAGTGCTAGAAAAAATAATAAGGGAAGCTCACATCACAACGGAGGGAAATATACTATGTAAGACAACTCAAACCCTAGCATATGCAGATGACATCAACATAGTAGGAAGATCTGTCGATGCAGTCAAAGAACATTTTATAAACCTGGAAAGGGCCGCGAAAAACAGGGGCCTGGAAGTTAATGAAAGTAAGACCAAATTCATGACAACAGAAGAAATAGAAACCGGCAAAACATAACAATAGACGAATATAACTTCGAAGCAGTTGGAAGTTTTAAATACCTCGACACAAATCTAAATGCGTGAAACGATCTAGCGGAAGAAATAAATGAACGAATAATACTTGGAAACAGATGTTATTACGGACTGGCTAAGCAATTAAAGTCAAATGCAATTAGAATATGGACAAAAGTACAACTGTATAAAACGCTAATTAGACCAGTAATCACATACGGATCAGAAGCATCGTGTCTAATTGAAAAAGAAGAAAAAAGATTAGAAACATTCGAAAGGAATATTCTGCGGAAAATTTATGGTCTAATCCAAGAAGGAGGGCAATGGATGAAGAAGTATAACTTCGAAATTAAAGCCCTATATGACGAACCAGATATAGTTAAACATATAAAATGTAAGAGATTAAGATGGCTGGGACATGTGCACAGAATAGGAAAAAAAGAACACCACAACAACTCATGAATGGCAAACCAGAAGGAAAAAGGAAAGTTGGCAGACTAAGGAACAGATGGATGGATGTAGTGGAACGAGTTCTCAAACAACTAAACGTAAACAACTGGAAGATGATGTCAGAAAATAGGGCGCATGGGGCAAGATGTGGAGGAAGCCAAGATCCATCCAGGATTGTAGAGCTCTGAAGAAGAAGGACGAAAGTGAAATGGTCTGTATACAGTTAGACCTCAAAGAGTTCAAGTTTCTATACTGAAACGAGTATCATAGATACCATTAAATACGCAGAAAACCTTATCAAAGGCGATGGTCAATAAGCATTTGGTACTGGGTTGTTAAATATTAATTTAATTGGTCCACCCATTCTACCTAATCGTCTTAATTCAGAGTTGTATCTTCAATTTTTAAATGAAAATTTACTACGGCCATTGCTCCATGAAGTTCTATTAGTTAGATGAAATTGTTGGTTCCTACATGATGGTGCACCGTCACAATACAGAATATATGTGATAAATTCTCTGATTAAAATTTCCCTGAGAGGTGGATTGGAAGAAGTGGACCCATATCATGACCTCCAAGATCACGGATTTTTATCAATAACTTGATAACATGCAATTGGAAAAATTTCCGCTGTCAATATTCGATTGGTTTCGGCCTCCTGAATCAAATCCCAATTTTGAATCACTCTGTATACATAAACCAGGGTAAATATGTAAAACTATCTTTCTACAATAAAATCACAGAAAGGCGTCCGTTATATTATGTATTCTTTCCTGAATTTTTTGTAATCGATTTCCAGCTGTTTGTTTGTTGCAAACCGCTTTTCTATGAAGCATTCTGATTCCGGCTTTGTTTTGATTCTTCCAGTTGTTTCAAAACTTAGTTGAATATATGAACTGTGTATGTACCGTCTTCATTTTACTGAAGGGATTTATATAATGCTGCCCTCATTGCTTGTTTTCTTATGAGGTTGCTAGAAATGATGGTATTTCTTCAATTTTCCAAATTTTGGTATTTTAACTTCGAATTGCATTATGTTTGTTATCCATCCCAGTTTGATTTTCAGGGCTAGTATCACGTTGGTTGATGGCTTAACTCCTCCTAATATAATATCTGTGTTTAATTCGTAAGTATTATCCCTAATGTTTAATAGGTTGGATCAGCTAGGATGCAGTTACCCTACGTTTGTACACCCTCGTCGTATAGTATGTCTTTCGGTAAAGTGGCAATTAATTTTGGCATGACTAATATTGCAGATTATTTGTTAAAATTACTAGAATTCTTGAAGTGATTTCTACGTTGATTTTTCCATTGCACAGTACAGCTTCGCATTTCCCTAGTTCATCTGTTTCGGCTTGTATCCTTGTTGTGGGTAATGTTAACGACTGAGCGACGTCTTCCGTTATAAAAAATGTTTGGGATCCTGGATTAAGTAGGGCTTCTACAAATTCGCAGCAACCTTCTGCAGTTCTGATTTTCCAATACTGTCACTGGAAGCACATCTCGCTGTTGGGTGAATTGCTTGAATTTTTTAGCTGATGTAACATGTTACTTTTTCCTTATCTGATTGGTTACTCGTTACAGCAATATGTAAGAATTTTTTGATTCCTTCTGTGGCTTGAAACTAGGGTTGTAGAAGTGTTCTTACTGGCATTCTGCTGGCTTCATAATGCAGTAAAGTATTATAAAATTTATTCCAGATGCAACACCTGCTGTGGCGGTTGCTTTGGCATTATGTGTTAGACGACGAGTGCTTTCCATTTTTGGCATTGAATTATGCTGTAGTTGTCACTACCATATCAATATTTGATTAAGTTTAGCTGATAGTTTCTTGTGATTCACGGATTTCTGGGCCTTTCCCCTGTTTTCAACTGATTTTGTGGCTTTTGAAATCGTTTAATGCTTCTACAGATTAAAATCGCTTGTGTATAAATGCTGTAAGTTCTTACTTCTTATAGATCCATAATGTTTCTTCGAGTAGATAGAAATTCTTCATATACTTTAATCGTTTCTTAGTTTAATTTTCTTGTTATAATTTGTGCTATTATTGGTCCCCGGGTTTACGTATCTACGCCTATATTTGTTATGGCTTGTAAAATTTCCGTAGTGGTATCATAAATCTGCTTGATGTTGGATATTGATTCGTAACGCAGTGTTGGCTGATTGAAAAATGTCCAAAAATTGTGTGAACAGTATTTTCTTGTTATAGTATTTGTACATCACTGAAACATGGTCCATTTCTAGTAATCTGCTTCAGAAACGGCCATCGTAATTCTGGGAAGAACGACGTGCGAATTGATTTACAATCACTGCCTACAAGGTCACTTATTTTTAAATGCAGTTGACCTGTACTTGCATTGTTTCATACGGGATGTTTGTAAAATACTTATTACTGAAGTTATTTTATAGTTGGTTTTCAACGACGGCGTGTCTCCAGAATTTAGGGTGATATCCGATTTTGGACCTTTACCAACAATTGCACTTGGTATCGATGTATTCTTCGTGATGATATTATGATCCAAGGGTATTTTTTTCACTAATGTTGTTGTTATTTTCCGTGAAAGCTCTCTCAATATTATTGTAGTATTACCTTGCCCTTGGACAAATGTTCCTATGTTTTTCGGGCTGAAGATTCTTTCTTCATGATACTCTTAAAGTTTCTGGGTCATCTCTCCCAGCTTCTTCTGCTCGTTTACTATTACCTCTATGATAGGTTTGTTGTAAGATTAGTTTGTTACGGGCCAAATCTCGCTACGAGAATTATGGGACAAAGAAAATCGCACGTTGGCGTGCTAAGAAATTTTTGGTACAGCCAAACGCGCTTTTCTTGGACCCGCAAACAAAAAAAGATGGTAAAGGCCAGCGGCTTGACTCAGGGCTGGAGGGGGGGTTCGCTAAAATTGCTTATAGAGGAAATGCTTAAAATTGTGTACAGGATGCGTCGAAATAAGTGGGCGCCACCTTTCTAGTCCAGCTGGTTTCAAGGTTCTTGTGAAAGGCCAAGGACCCACAGCTACGGGAATCGAACTCACCTTTCTTTTGTGCTTTTTCCTAGATCTTAAAGCTTGCAAAATCCTTACACAGCAAGTACAAAAGACACAATAAGACACAGTAAACTTTAAAACACATATAATGATATGAATATTGGTTAAAATATGACAAGTTTAACACCAAAAATCCGAATTACAGGATCTTAATTCTTGAGCACTCAGAGAATAAAACTTGCCGTCGTTGACACACAATATTTATGTTAAAATGACTGTGTGGTCAAAGGCGTAAAGTTTACAGGAAATGATAGCATAAAATTAGCGTCGGTATATAATTAATGCAAAACAAACAGTGGCTTCAGGTCACTGTTAATAATTTTTTTATCGATGTAACAACAAAGTCAATACATTTGAATTTTGCAAGATACGCGTGCCAAGCCGAAAGTTACTTTCCACAAGCACAAAACTTGGTAGTTTTTACCTTTCGTGGATGAGAAGGCTTCGCACAAGATCAAGGTGTCGAATCCATGTAGAAACGGGAAGAAAGGGGTGGTTGATCCTGGGAGATGTTGACTTTGGCGATGCCAGACAGGGCTATATCCGAATAATCGAGAAGATCAACCCCCTGAGCTGCTCTATTTGAGGGGGGGGGGCAAACTGCTTTCAACGATGTCAGGTGATGGGCAGACAGAAGGGAGATTCTCGAGAACGACGGAACGAACCAAAATCCAGGCACAGCACTTGTACGATTTATTTATTTATTTATTTCCCTTTAACCTCACAAAGATCCGAACTAAGTTCGTAGGAACAATTAAAACTTTAATTGTCCAAAACCATGGCGACCATTTTGCTATCACTTATATAAATCCGACATTAATAAGTCGAGGATCTTTTGCACTACAGCAAAACACGATACGGTAAATCGTAAAAAAAATAGCAATACGCCGCGAGGAAAAAAAGGGAACGCTCTCCAGAGCTCAACCGTCGTTTTTGGAAGTCTGGCTTTCACTCCAAAAAAAAACATTTACGGGCCTCGACAGATGTTGTTTTCAAGGACCCGGAGTGGCGGAGGTCTAAATGCCAACTGCATCAAAATGCAATTGGGACCTCACTTCTCCCAAACGATATTGCACAACCTGGCGAAATCATATGCAAGAAGTTCGAGAAGGAATTTTGTTTTTGACGCTCGGAATTCCCAGAAGCGTTCAAGGTTTAGCGGATGAAATCAAAGCTTGCGATTTCACACAAAGAAACCATTGATCACATCTAGAGCCTCGAAAGACCAAACAAAATACCGAAAATAGTAACCAAAATAAGAATTTAATTAAACAGCGATACTAATTCCTACGAAGCGGCAAAGAAATCACGGAACTGCCAAAGTGTGCGGCAAATTTAAAAATCACATAACACCCCCCTTACTTGAAGAGAATTTCCCTGAAATTCTCTTAAGAAAGAGAAAATCGAGGAACAAAACCAAAACGAAAAAGAGCAGGCGAAAACGAGAGGGTATCAACAAAAAAATCTAAAAACCAAGGGAAATACACAAAAAAAAACAACAAACAAACCCAACCCAAAGATATCGATGAAAATAAACCCCTGCTGTGGAACGATGCCCACCCCAGCACAGCAGACCGGTGTATAGCCGCGGTACGCTAACGCGACGGGCAGCAACCACGTCGGGACGTTTGTAGGGGAGGAGAAGCCTCAGAAGCGTGAAGCGCTCCCTACAAACGAGGTCTGGTCATTCAGATCCGAAAACGGACGTCAAAACTATCGGAAACGATACTTAACGAAAACATCTCGGGGAAGTCGAAAACATTCCCACGAGAGCCTACAAAAAAAACCCCCGATGGACCTGCTGAGGGCCAAAGTCCACCGTGCGTCTGATTGAACAAGTTCGCCCCCCGTGGCCGACCCAAGCCACGAGCAGTCCCCCCATTCAACCAAAACGACTTAAGATTGGGGAAAGACCCAAACGAAACAAAAGAACCAAGAAGGGCGGAAAGAGGACGAAGAATAAGACAGGGGATGGTTGTTGGTGATCAGGCAACAAAGGGCTGCAGAACGCAGTGGAAGAACGAAGAAGAAAACAAAGAGAAGAGAAGATCATCAAACGAACATACACTCACTCAAACACACAAAAAGTCAAATCCGGGTAAATAACGTCACAATCGGGAAAGTCTTACACCCGAGCAGGGTTCCGTCCAACCTGCCGATACAACTCGGGGATGAGTTTAGGGACAAGGGACTTGAAGACGATTAACAAACACCAAATGAAGAGAGCGTTCTGTGCGTCACGGGATCAGCACATCACGGTAGCCTCACAACAAACGGAGTCATCAAACGTAACAAGCCCAAAAAGGTTTCAAGGTACGAAGCGAAGAATAAAGGCAACATTGGTAGTCGAAAAAAAGAACTGTGGAATTGAACCACGACGAAAACCTTGAAGACGAAAGACAAGACCGTTAAATCCGACGGTAGTCGATGATCTGCCTAACGGCAACACGGCAAACGAAAACGATAACGGAATTAACTAAAGGTTCAATCTAACAACAAGATGCGATAGGCGATAAAGAAAACAAAATGACTTCAAAATATACGACATACCAAGTGCCTTGATTAAAAAATCATAAAGACGAAAGAAAACGACAAAATAAATCTCAAAAACAATCAAAAATTTCAAAAACGGAAGATGAACAAGACCGAAACGAAAAATAAACGACAACAAACTTCAATAAACGGAAACGACAGGACAGTATACGAAAATAAACGACAGCACACGAAAAAAAAACTTCTAACAAAGCAAACCAAACAAAACGAGAACAACCAAAAAAAACCTGCAAACGATACGAGAATACGACAAAGTTTCGCGAAAGTTCGGGACAGGGAACGAAAATATCCAAAAAAAAGATTCTACAAAATTCAAAAAGCGTACGACACTGGATTCACAAAGCCATGATGACAAATGCAAGAACAGCAATTCAATAAAGAAAGTCTTCGTAAATAAACTCAAGGTTCAAGGTCGGGCAATGAACGAAAATAATGCGAAGGTCCGCCTTCAAAACAAGGAATTAAAATGTTAATCAAATAAATCGTGAAGCTCAAGAAAAAAAAAGGTACGGCACTGGATTCTGAACAAATAATTACGTAATTAACAACAAAGTCACCGAGGACAACAAAGTTCCAAAAAAAAATCTACGAAAATCGGCTAAAATTTAAAAAAAATCTGGAAATTTAAAAAAAGTTTTAACAAAATCTGAAAAAAATCCACAAAATTGGGTGGTTATTTTTAAAGAATTCTACAAGAAAATTCAACAAAACAGAATATCTCGACACAGGTTTACTAAAACACGGGAAATGTCACGGAAAACTCGAGAAAATTCCAAAAAAAAGTCGAAACAAAATACTGAGAATCGAAAAAAATTCAAATGCGGGAAATATGACACAAAGTTACGGGAAAATTCACGAAAAACAGTCAGAAAACGTACACAACTTTCCAAATAAAAGCGTTTCACGGAAATTCTTCCAATACTCGGGAAAAAATGGCAAGAAAACAGCCCCACGAAGAGGGTGCCAAATTTGTTGTTACGGTCCACAAAAAAGTTCCACGTTGAGGCGCCAAATTTGTTACGGGCCAAATCTCGCTACGAGAATTATGGGACAAAGAAAATCGCACGTTGGCGTGCTAAGAAATTTTTGGTACAGCCAAACGCGCTTTTCTTGGACCCGCAAACAAAAAAAGATGGTAAAGGCCAGCGGCTTGACTCAGGGCAGGAGGGGGGGGTTCGCTAAAATTGCTTATAGAGGAAATGCTTAAAATTGTGTACAGGATGCGTCGAAATAAGGGGCGCCACCTTTCTAGTCCAGCTGGTTTCAAGGTTCTTGTGAAAGGCCAAGGACCCACAGCTACGGGAATCGAACTCACCTTTCTTTTGTGCTTTTTCCTAGATCTTAAAGCTTGCAAAATCCTTACACAGCAAGTACAAAAGACACAATAAGACACAGTAAACTTTAAAACACATATAATGATATGAATATTGGTAAAATATGACAAGTTTAACACCAAAAATCCGAATTACAGGATCTTAATTCTTGAGCGCTCGGAGAATAAAACTTGCCGTCGTTGACACACAATATTTATGTTAAAATGACTGTGTGGGTCAAAGGCGTAAAGTTTACAGGAAATGATAGCATAAAATTAGCGTCGGTATATAATTAATGCAAAACAAACAGTGGCTTCAGGTCACTGTTAATAATTTTTTTTATCGATGTAACAACAAAGTCAATACATTTGAATTTTGCAAGATACGCGTGCCAAGCCGAAAGTTACTTTCCACAAGCACAAAACTTGGTAGTTTTTACCTTTCGTGGATGAGAAGGCTTCGCACAAGATCAAGGTGTCGAATCCATGTAGAAACGGGAAGAAAGGAGTGGTTGATCCTGGGAGATGTTGACTTCGGCGATGCCAGACAGGGCTATATCCGAATAATCGAGGAGATCAACCCCCTGAGCTGCTCTATTTGATGGGGAGCAAACTGCTGTCAACGATGTCAGCAAAATTCTCGAGAACGACGGAGCGAACCAAAAACCAGGCACAGCACTTGTACGATTTATTTATTTCCCCCTTTAACCTCACAAAGATCCGAACTAAGTTCGTAGGAACGATTAAAACTTTAATTGTCCAAAACCATGGCGACCATTTTGCTATCACTTATATAAATCCGACATTAATAAGTCGAGGATCTTTTGCACTACAGCAAAACACGATACGGTAAATCGTAAAAAAAAATAGCAATACGCCGCGAGGAAAAAAGGGAACGCTCTCCAGAGCTCAACCGTCGTTTTCGGAAGTCTGGCTTTCACTCCAAAAAAACAACATTTACGGGCCTCGACAGATGTTGTTTTCAAGGACCCGGAGTGGCGGAGGTCTAAATGCCAACTGAATCAAAATGCAATTCGGGACCTCACTTCTCCCAAACGATATTGCACAACCTAGCGAAATCATATGCAAGAAGTTCGAGAAGGAATTTTGTTTTTGACGCTCGGAATTCCCAGAAGCGTTCAAGGTTTAGCGGATGAAATCAAAGCTTGCGATTTCACACAAAGAAACCATTGATCACATCTAGAGCCTCGAAAGACCAAACAAAATACCGAAAATAGTAATCCAGAATAAGAATTTAATTAGAACAGCGATATTAATTTCTACGAAGCGGCAAAGAAATTACGGAAGCAATAAAGTGTAGCGGCAAATTTAAAAATCACATAACAAGTTTTCATGATGGAGTGGACGTGCAGTTGGACTGATTAGGATGTTGTGATTGGTTTGTGTCTTCTTCATGCGTTGACCTCCCTGGATTAGTCTCGCGATGGTGCAGATTGGCGTTTTGACTTTGTGTAAATTTTCTTAGTTTTACCTTTCTAGCATATTCAGAGCGAGAGCTATGGGTTTGGTGCAGCTACCTCTCTGGGCTATGCTCCCAGGATTGTAGTGAGCAGTGGTGCCCAGTAAAACTCCGTAGTTTCTCTTCCGTTTAGCATAAGAGTTGTAAGTTGTCGAACAATACGTTTGTTGTAGTCTATTATTTAAGAAATTCTTCCTTTCAGTTTCTCCTTCACATGATTTTTCTAGCTTAAGAATTGTAAGTTCTCGGGCTATGTGTTTGTTGTGTTTCTTTTCGAAGTGATGCTTCCCTAGGCTCAGTCTTAAGATCTAGGCTTCATGGGCTGGCACAAAGTTGTTTCGAAGGACTGAATGTAAATGAACATGCGGTCTTTGTGAATTTGGCGGCAAATAAATTCAGTATAACAGAGATAGAAGTTCATTATAGTTGCATTTATTAATTCGAAGATTGTTGAACGAGTTTCTTTAAGCTTCTAATTGAGATTGCAACTATAGACAATGTAACTTAGAGAACTAACAGCTACATGTTGATTATCATTACTTTATATAAAAAAAACTAAATGTATATAATTAAAAAATTATCCTTCTACAATAAATCCACAAAAATGTTTACGTTAGCGTAGACATTGAGCTAATCATACGGTCCTGACCTATTGCTGGCACAAGTTGTACACAGTCAGCAAAATAATATACTATTATTTTAACGTCACGTCCACAGTAATTCTAAACTTGATCTACTGAAGGAATGCACGTTGTAACTTATAATAATATAAATAAAATGCTACAAGAAGAATGTTCAGGTAAGAAATAAAAAATCAGTTTTATATTATTTTTAAGGTTGCTGCATATCAAAACGTTATCAACCTGCTATTTCTTTTAGTTTGTGAGTATATACCTGCAATATTTAATATAAGTTCTATTGTAATTCTAAATTAATGGCCACGATAGCTTATTAAACATATGCCATAGCTTTTTAAAGAATCTTCTTTAGATAATTCTTTTTAAATTCGGCGCTAAATTATAGAAAAAACTACATTTCAAAATTTATCTTTGCTTATTGTGTTAAATATGTTCTCAATCAAAAGGTGATTATTCTGCAAAATATAATGGTGAAATTTTAAGATCCGTGTTCAACGTTGAACGCCGAAGAACAAGTGTGTTGACCCTAAATACCATATTTTACGTTTTCTTGAAGTGGTTTGTTATATTTGGAACTTTACAAGCAATGTAATGTTAAATGTAATTTATGCATTTCAAGGTGACACGGTACAGGGTGGTGAGTTGTTCGTTGCTCACCATTGGCATTTCGGTAACGGTATGAGATAGAGGTCGGTTAAATTAAGGACAAGTTGCGCTTCTTTATGGCGATTGAGTATTTGTAAAGAAATCTAGGATATTTTGATTCGTTCTTGATTTATCACGAAAAAACTGAGAATTGTGATTTTAGAAAAAAAATATTACATTCCCTACCATTGACGCTATTTCAATCAAACGTGGTAACTTTATGTTTTTGGTCACTCTAAGTCGAATGACATTGACTGAAATTTTCTAGGCCTACCAGATTTCAAGCTGCTATAGTCAACTGTTTACTTCTTATGAACGCCACATTGTATTATCACACGATTATAAAATAAAAAAAACTTTTGAAATTGGTAATCATCATAACCATCTTCTTAAAAAAATATGTTGAAATTCGAAAATTTATGTAAAATATTTATAAGATCGCGTAAACTTTGAAAAACATTTAGAAGAATAATTAAAATGTTAGTTTGTATTGCTAATTGTCATTTAAACTCCTCGAATGCTTAAAACGGTTATTGGGCTAACTATGGAAATATGACAAATTCAGAAACACCAATTGATTTTTTAAATTGTTCACGTTAAAAGTGAATGCCTTTTTTTATGATGTAGAGGTTAGTCCTCAAATTCATTTATTTGTCCACTGCTTTTTGGATAGTTAGCCTTGGAAAGGAGTTGAAGGCTTTTTCGATTTTGAGACGAACATGTCCGATATTTTCCGTCGGGGATGCATACACAGTGTCTTTTGCGTTGCCCCACAGAAAGTGATCCACAGGCGTTAAGCCTGGCGATCGTGGAAGCCAATGAACAGGGCTAAACTTCCCAAACCATGAATTTTCAAAACGTGCATCTAAATAAGCTTGAACAATGCGGACGGTGTGACGACTAACTCCGTCTTGCTTACACTTACACTTACGCTTTTGAAGGGTTAATAGTGGCAAATCGTCTAACATATCTTCTGCATTTGTTTGCATAAAATGAAAATATCCAGGTCCATGTAAATGTCCATCGATAAAAAATTGACCCTGAACCACATTTTCCAAAGAGACAGCCCATACGTACGAAGAATATCGAACTTACGTTTTAGTCTCTCTTACTAAACGGAGATTCTCTGTCGCATAGTGATTTTTTGTATTAAACATTCCAAAACTTGTAAATAATGACTCATAAGTCCATATTATTTTTCTGGAAAAATGTGGATCTTGCTGTAGTTTTTCACGAAATCAATAACAAAAGTCCAATCTTTAATTACCATTACTAGGATTAGCTGGTACGGGTGTGAATTTGTAATCGTGGTATTTATGTTTTTCGATAATTTTCCTTGTATGAATCATCAATACTACACTTTTGAGAAATTCTTCGGCTGGAGTTTTCTGGATCAATCGCTAATTGCGCCAGTACATTCACTTCATTAGCAATAATTCCTTTGCTATACGGCCCTCGAGGTTTTCTGAACCTGCCACAAACAGCAAAATTTCTTGTAATCCTTGCAAACATTGTTCAGTGGGGTAGCTGTCTTTCTGGATAGAAATGTGTGTAGTTTCCAGACGCCAAAGCAGAATTTCTGTTGCTGTGAATGCAGACCTCGTACATATCCTGCTTTTCTTCATCGGTAAACATATTGACAATTACAAAACACGATAAAGAAATTCTACGTACACCATTCAAACGCAATCTACAAGGTCTAGAAAATTTCTGTCAATATCATTCCACTCGCAGCCACCAAAAACATAAAGTTACCATGTTTATTGCAAAAGCGTTAATGGTAGGGAAGATAATAATTTATTTCTAAACTCATAGGAACGAATCAAAATATTTAGGGTTTATATTGAGATTCTCAACCGCCATAAAAAAGGGCAACTTTCTTCCTATCTCGCATTTCTTTCCGAGATGCCAACGGTGAGCATCGATACAACGTTCAATTTGTATTCTATTGGCAAATCCCTTGGGATTAAAATTTAAAGACACATTTCTATGTTTAACAAATAAAATGAATTTTATTCAGGATCTAAACTGGAATAAGATTAAAATTAAACTTTTTGTCCAGATTACAGCCAACGATAACAGTATTTACCAAACAATAACCCTTAGTATTGTTATCAGTTTCAATGCTGGTATATGACCCGTATTTCATAATCGATTCTACCCACATCCACATTTTACCTACTTCCTTTTATATGGCCGTTCTAACAAAATGCTGTTGACACTTTCAAATTCTCCTGATGCTGTTTGCGTTCCAGCCACTCGTTAATTGCGCTCCTAAAAAACAGCGTTTGGTTTGCGTAAAATTCTACAGCAGAGTAATAATGTTCAGGTTGTCTTTGGGACGTCGGGATTTAATTAAAGTTCTGTGAATACGGTCCCATCTTTCATTAAAATTGTTCATTATCATTGCGGTAAAATTAATCATGCTAAAAAGTTAATAAAAGCCAGTTGCTAGTAGCTAAGTTTGATGGGAGATAGGTATTATCTGTTATTTCCGTTTATTTTTAAACTACATTTGCTTTAATAAATGAAAATGTAAATTAAGTTCTTGAGTTGATCTTGTCTTCAGTCGCATCCATGGCAGACACGATGTTACTATTGAATATAATTTATTTACAAGTCGAAATGTAATGAACAGTTTTGCAAAAGAAAATGGTGTTTACAAGAAATGTAACTTCTATTAGCTTCGCTAAATTTTTCAACAATAGAATGGAGAGGAAACTCCATTGAGAATATTTAACTTCCAGTCTTACCGATATGTAACAGTATAGGTTGTGGTTGAAAGGCACATAGCAAAAGCGAAGCCTCTTTTTAAACTATTCTTTTACAGTGAATATATTTTTTAATTTCTCGACAAAGGTTTTCCCTTAAATAACTTCACTAAAACCAACGATGGAAAATTGTTGTCATTATTTTTTGTGCAATTTCTTGCTGACTGATAAATTTTATTATATTGAACTAAATTTAAACTAGTCTTCTTACAAATTAATATGAATGTTTATTAAACAAACAAATATCAGCTAGAGTATTTTCGTAATATACATTTTTTTCAAATTTATTTTCAACTCCTTCTACTTATTCCCAGCAAATGTAGAAATGTCTTTCTTAAAAAACATAACCCCTTGGGTCATTCTTTCGCAGTTCAAAGGCAGTATAAAAAATTAACTGTTTACTACTAGTGAAAATTAGACATTCGGGGGGTATAAAGCGAGTACGAAAAAGTTTAGGTGTACTAAAATCAGGGCCCAGGCTATATAAAAGCATGTCTTATATAATAAAAATATCTAGATTCAATTTCATTATATCTTTATGACTTCTTGGTCGGATTTTACTCTTACACAACTTACGAAAGGAATGGGATAACTTTCGTTTATTCTTTGCCTAGATGTAGGCAGTATTTTAAAGAGCGGAAGGGTTAAGGGTCGCTTGCAGACTTTGTAAAGCGGCTAAGCTTGAGGCAGAAGGAAAGCAAAGAATAAAGAGTCTATTTGAGTCCAGTACCGGTAAAAATTTTATTTGTGTTTGAGATTCTCATTCTAAAGAGAATGTACTAATATCTTGTTAAATTTTAATTTCGTATAAGTTCTGACCCTTCTTGGAAAAGCTATTTTAAAACATTGCTTCCCGGATAAAATTGGCTGTCAGTTGGTGTGGTTTTTTCAATACCTTTTTGTTCTTCTAGGACTCTATATTATTTGTAATTATTTAAAACAATAACTAATTAGTTTGGATATGAGGAACATACCTGGACAAAGACTTCTAAACCTTCTTTCAAGGGTTTATCCCTACATCATATTCCTTGGGTACTGCTACTTAATAAACAATATTAATATTTTGTTTTTTTTTCAGGATAGTTAAGATAGTATTCAGCAACAACAAGCACAACGTCCAACATAAGCGACCACCACTTTTCTTCCAACTTCACCACGTCTGCGATTACTTCCACATTCTTTCCATCTTCGACTGCCTACATCAACACCAACATCAATGTGTCTATGGAAATGTCCACCCTTAACTACACCCACCAGGCATTGGTACTGTACACCGTCGACCTGGAGCCGACAGACAACATCTCGGATCTGGACGTCAACATCACCAGAAGCATCTCCAGGCTGAACTCGCCTCTCGCCGTCACTATCGCTGTCCTCCTAGTGTTCCTTTTCTCGCCCATGATCCTCATAGGAAACTCTTTGGTTCTAGTTGCTATGTATCGGTTCAAACGTTTGCGGACTCCTAGTAACTACTTAATGATGTCACTAGCGACTTCCGATTTAGGCATCGGCATGTTCATGCCCGTGGGGATGTACCTAGAGCTCGGTGGCGCGAGTAACTTTACCAGTGCGCATGTGTGTTTGCTTAGTTACGGTATCGCCATTACTTTGTGCTGTGTTTCGGTGCTGGTGATGGTGGCCATCGCTGTGGACCGCTTCACGTCGTTAGCGAGGCCCCTCAGGTATCCTAATCTTATCACGCACTCGGCTGTGGAACGGTACATTGCTGTTTTTTGGGCCTACTCGTCTTTAGTCGGATTTACACCACTTGGATATGCTCTCATCAACGGAATTAGTGGAAACCATGGGTAAGAATGCGACCATTTTCTCTTTAAGGTATTTAATTATTTCCCATATACATATTTTTGGCTACGGTTTAAAACAATGTCCAATCTCTGGCCATGTTTAATTATTTTAGTTGAGATTAAGCCACACTTGCTTAAAGCAAAAATCTTCTGATATGGTCAACATTATCATCTTTGTCTGTGGTTAGGACGAAAAGCATTGATTATAGATAATGTTTGGAACTATTATTATGGTTAACACCTCGGACTATGATAAAACTCTATGAGGTCATACTTTCTGGCTATAATTGACCTAACACTCATTGACTATGATTAAGGTGAAATAGCTTGATTGTATTAGAAATTAAAGTCTTTGACTGCAATTGAGCTTAATTTCATTAACTATGGTTACAATTAAAGTATTTTATTATCGTTGATATTATAGTTTTGACTGTAGTTGATGGAAATTATTATTCATTAAAATTGATTTCTTCTTCTTGTTCTTGTGTGTATAGGCCAATGTCTGTTAATTACCTACAATGACGTGAGTTCTGTGAGCCTTCCTTGATTTCACAAAGTTTAATTGTGGCACGGACCAAAGTACTCCATTATGTTTTAGATCAACTTCACTAACTGCGGTTGTGGTTATGTTTAATTACGATTAAGATCAAACCCTTGAGATAATAACCTCTGCTTATAGTTAAGATGAAACCCGTTGACTACGTTAAGGTCACAGCTATGGGTAAAACTGCAGCTAGACGTATAGTTTACTGTTCAACAGGATTTAAAAGATTGTCTCTAATGATGGTGGCATTGGGGACTTACATAAGTTTGTTCTCCATTTTCTAGTACTTATACGCTAACACATCTTTGAAAGGCCTCGTTAATGGTTGAAAATTTAAAGACTTGTTTGTTGTTGTATAGTACTATAGTCAAATCAAAGTCTAATTAGGTTAAACTCCAAAACAAGATCACATCCTTCTTACACGTTCCTTCGTAACATATTCTCACTGTCCCTAAATTTGTTTTTGTATAAATATTATCTCTAATTCTAGCGAGAAGCATTCTATTTTGACACCCTGGCAGTTGACACATGTTCACAAATACGTGTTCGCAGTTTGAAAGAACCTAACTATATATTTGTAGTCATCAATAACAAGAAAGTGGGGTTCGTCAGTTCATATTATTTCGAACGAAGGTGTTGAGTTATCAAGGCCAAATACACATAAGATTCTATGCTAGTTTTGTTTATGAATCGAAACACGTCGTATTAAAATTTCTTTACAATAATTATTACTGTCTGCATTTTCTCATCTAGATTTCTGTGTTGAAGCAGCGTTATGTATTCCCCGTTTCGATTATTAATAAGCACATGATAAAAGGAAAGCAGAAGATATATTTTCCGACAACATAACCTAGATGGGACTAACAGCCGCAAGCGTCTATGATTCGGATGCTTATATTTTAAGTATTTTTTACTCGAAGGCATTTGTTCAACAATCGATCATTTTCATGCAGTTATTCAGTCTGTTTCCAAGGCGGTAAGTTGTGTTTTTTGCACATGGATGGTTTGGAAAATATGGGAGATCTTCATATACGATTTTTTTTTGTTTAAAGTTTACAGTGCAATCTGTTATAATATTAACAATAAGCATTTGTGTGAATTGACATTGACATGATAAAGTGACATGTTCCAGTGAACAGTAGGCTCTATATGAAAATTAATATAATTGTGTTAGTAAAAACTTTAAAAAGTTATCTTTACAATCTGATGTTTATGGATCATGCACTAAGTCGAGTGGCGTTTTACGTTTTAGTCTCATTGTCTGCTCACCATTACCAAGCAAATTTATTGCCAGATCATGTGGATGATTCTCCAGTCGTTGAATGTACTTTATGCTGCACTACACAATCGTTTCACTCACTGTGGGCACTTGCAGATCATTGTAGATGTCTTTAATCGGCACAAACCATGGGTCGTCCGTAAAAGCACGCAGCACTTTAGACTGGAATCTTTCGATGATGGCGATGTTTGATTTCGATGCTGTCCCCCAAAGCTGTAACCCATATGTCCATACCGACTTGAAGATGACATTGTATGCAAGCAATTTGTTCCGAAGTGAAAGTTGAGAGTCTCTTCCTAGCAGCCAATAATGTTTTCGGAATTTAGTACCTAGTTGTTTGCGTTTTTTCCAGACATGTATGCGCCAAGTTAATCCCTTACCTAGATGTATGCCGAAATATTTGACGCTGTCTGTGGTAGGTATGGTCTGGTTTCCTATCATTATTTGTGATGAGTCTGTTTGACATTTAGTAAAGATTGGACTTAGCCTCGTTTACTTTAATTCTCCACTTCTGCGTCCATTTATCAATTTCCTTAATACTGCGTGCGTTGTAGTAAGTTGCTTCCCTCAATTGGATTTTTGTGAACAGCTAGCTTTTGTGGCAGTATCGTCTGCAAATGTGGTTGTTATCACGTCATCATCATCATTGTTTGGGAGATCAGCAGTGAATAAGAGGTACAATAAAGGACCCAGTATACTACCCTGAGGCACGCCAGACGTTATTGGGTGTAGTGCTGTTATTTCATTTTCATATCTCACGCGGAAGTACCTCTCATATAGATATTATTTAAGGATGATGTACACTTGTTCCGCAAATTCCTTTCTGAGCTTCTAGAAGAGTCCCTGGTGCCATACCCGATCAAATGCTTGGCGGATGTCTAGGAATACTGCGCCGCAGTAATTTTTATCTTCCTATGTTTTTAAATTCGTTGAAGTCCCAACGACTCATAGTGGGATAAAATGAATAAATATAATAAAACCAATGTCGATTCCCACAAACACTTTTAATAAAGAAGTTATATACAAAATTCGTAGCAAAGTAAACGTTTTCGGGCTGACTACAACCCATCTTCAGACTAAAACAGTATTGCATAAAGTAAAAACATTTCCAGAATTGAATTACAGGCAATAAAAATATAAAACGAAGCAGCTGCCTCAAATTTAACCCAACATCCTAATCCAACCGCGAACGCCGGTGGTTTCATAATTAAAATAAAAATAAAAACTTATAATCGTCAACCATCATGGTTGACGAGCTTGTGTAACGTAATTTAAATAATCTGTATTAATGTCACCCCTGATGTGGGGTTTCCTCAAATTTAAATTCAAAACTTCACTTAACATGTCGTTCTGACGATTATAAGTTTTTATTTTTATTTTAATTTTGGAACCACCGGCATTCGCGGTTGGATTAGGATGTTGGGTCAAGTTTTAGGCAGCTGCTTCGTTTTATATTTTTATTGCCTGTAATTCAATTCTGGAAAAGTTTTTACTTTATGCAATACTGTTTTAGTCTGAGGATGGGTTGTAGTCAGCCCGAAAACGTTTACTTTGCTACCAATTTTGTATAACTTCTTTATTAAAACTGTTTGTGGGAATCGACATTGGCTTTATTATATTTATTCAAATGTTTTATTGGTGGTGACGACTAGACGATGCACCTGTTTAATTGTAGAATGTTGCCGTTTAAACTCGAATTGGCGATCGGGTATCACGTGTCTCTCTTATTTACCCTTTTGGCTAACAGTTATTCAGCAATTTTAGATAAGACGGGTAACAAAATAATCAGCCGATTGGATGAAGGCTCATGCGGTGATTTGCCCGCTTTTTTAGTTAATATTATTTCTGCAGTCTTCCACTGGGCTGGAAAATGTTTTAATTTGAAGACAGCGTTTATGAGCTCTGCTAGCATAGTTATACCCTTATGAGGAACTTCCTGAATTACTTTGCCCGTGATCAAGTCGTAACCGGGAGCGTTTTCTGGCCTTACGTGATTCAGGATTACATCTTTTACTTCTTTTGATGTTGCTATAGGTACAGGTTCGCTAGGTTGTTCAGGCTCTTCTAGGAATCTTTGAATTTCTTCATCCCCGTCCTCGTCGATCTTTGGTAGCGGCTTAAACACATTTTCTAGATAATCAGCAAAAGTTTCAGCCTTTTCTTTGTCTGTTTTAGCCCAGCCACCGTTTGGTATTCTTATGGGTGGTATATGTTCTCTTGGCTATTTTAATCTACGTGTTGCTTTCCACAGAGCATATTCAGTGTCAGCTGTTGGTGTTAGCTTTTCCAAGGTATTCCTGAAATGATCTGTTCTCGAATTATTTTAGTGATTCTTTCAATTGTCTTGCTGCACGATTAAAATTTGTTTTATCTCGTGGATGTCTTGATAAGTGCCATGACTGTCAAAGTCGTCTTTTTTCTAGTATTTCTTCACGAATGTTTATTGGACAGTCAAATGTTTTTGGTTTTGATTTTTCTCGCACCGGTGTTGCCTCCCAAGCAGATTCTTGTATTAGAGAAGTAAAGTTTTGTACTTCTGTTTCCAACTCTTCTGTTGTTTTGAGCGAGACTCTTAGGTTTGTTTTGTCGTTAATTAGTTCTTTGAACTATCTCCAGTCATTCAATTTACATTCAATTTAAAATTTGTAAATCAAACTCAGCACCAAACAATTAGCTCGTTTATTTTGAAGGAACCCGTTTGTAACATAATTTAAGAAACTGTCGGTGGGCTCTTTCGAAGGTCACTATCACCTACTATCGGCAACAAGCGAGTTGATCTAGTTAGACGATATTTGAAGTTAATCCTTATAGGGTTGTTTTGAGTATACTTGGTGGTCTATACACCAGTCTACAGCCGTGACCTTGAACATTTACTCTAAACTCGAACTTATGAGAATTGCTAGTTATTTTTGAGGTTACGTTATCCAGTAAACGTTCAGATGCCAAACGTGAATTGGAATATTCTTTTAATCCCAAAATCATTTATGTTCCTCCACTAATTAGATTCACTACTGTAGTTTAGAGTAGGGTTCAACGAACCATCCTGAATAAATATCTTTAGAAGGGACAAATGGATTTTACAATGTTGACGTTACCCAAACACCAATTGGGTACATACAAAAAATGTAGTATAATGGTATAAAGCCATTTTCATTTAAATTTCATAACATAACTGACTGGACTGATGTCAACGTACTTTGGATGGTGTTTACTTTGGGATTGCGGTATGCAATTTCATTTCAGACTTTAGTAATGCTCGAATGCAGATAACCCAAAAACGGAGAAGGGATTGACGGTAATCTTTGGTAATGAATAGATTAAACTCCAATTCGCCCTTAATTATGCATAGACAGGAAGCTCTCAGGACCAAGATCAGGGCGATAAATAGTAGCAGTGTTAGCTATTTTATTAATTAGTGTCTTGCATGCTAATGAAAAGCCATTAATGCTGAATGCTTAGATGCGGTAAAAGGGGAGTTCCTCCCCGTTTCGCAAGGATTTACAGAAAATGATTTCAGTAAGGCTAAAGCGATTTAGATGAGCGGCAGGCAGTAAATAATCATTACCTACTGGTGCTACTGGTACTTGATATAAAGCGAAACGACTAAAAATAGTTCGGAGTATTGACAGTTTTAACATATTAACTCTTAAAACTAACCATAAAAAGTAAATACTTCCTGTTCAAGGAAAACAAATCGGAGCCTTCATTTGAAGTTTTGTATGTAGTCCTCAGCTCTGGTGCAGTTGTTTAGAATGTTTTTACAGATAGAGTGTTTATTGAGCTTTATAACATCCACTACAAGTCACCAAGCGATTTGTTACATAATGCAATTGTCCATTAGAGAAACTAGTCACCTTATTACGTTAAGGCGGTCATTCTAGTTTAGGTTATGTTGTATTATATTATGATACCTTAAATTAGATTAAACTATATTGGCAGATTATATTTAATGAGGTTCTAGTAGTTCAGCTTAAGTTCAGGTATGTTAAGTTTGGTTAACTTAGATTAAATTAAAATTAGAGATAGAAGGAAAGAGAGAAAAAAAGCAAAATTTGGTTAAATTGCATTATAATAATAAAAAAATTGAAGAGTTTTATTCGAATACGTATAATTATAATATAAATTTGAATACATACGAAACTGTCCAACAAATGCATCATGTAATTATAGATTAGGTATGATGACACTACATATTTTTAATAATGTAACTGTAAAAATGACGACCATCAAACATAATAAATCGCTTTAAATTTTCGTCGTTCAATCTTGAATTGGTAGAACGTATACCTTGCTCCTGCTGTTAAACTAACGAGGAAATGTTGGTGTATTTTAAACTAGACTATGTGTGTATGTCTGACCTATAGAAGGCAGGTAAAACAAATTAGCAAAAGAAAGATGAATACAAAGCCAGGACATCAATATGAAGGTTCTGCAAACTAATATTGGAATAGGAAGGACCGCCATGAACTTGCTCCACCAGACAGCATCTAACAATGAAATGGATGAACGCGTGGTGTCAGAACCCAATAAAAACATATCTTCGAGCGGACCTTGGCTGGTGGGCAGTGAACAGGGCGCAACAATCAGAGTTTATAACGAGGAAATAACAAAAATGGGATTTGAACAAAGCGGAAAAGGATTCGTATGCATTGAACTGGGTGATATGGTAATCTATGCATGGTGTTGGTCGGCCAACAAAACGATAAATGAGTTCTAGAAGTACCTGTACGAACTAAGGAAGACTAACAAGAAGTAAAACAAACAAATAATACCAGTTTACATCAGAACATATACTTCGACGTTCAAGCACAAACGAGGAAGTATGGGATACGGAAAAAAGAAGATTGCAAATAATAACTACGTTCATACCAGATTTGAGGAAGAAACTTAAATTAGAATTAATTTAAATGCAAGAACTACGAATAGATGAAACAATAAAAGCAATCAACAGAGCATTAGATATAACTCAGAAGAAAGCTGCGCTGGTGAAACGAAGCCATCACTGATATAAGGAAAGCATTTGTGCAAGCAAAAAGGTGACCAGAGGCAACAAAAACAGTCTAAACATAGAACAAATACAGGTCCTGAAAGAGAAAACAAGAAAGCAAAACACTGAAATTGGAAATAACAATAGTGATGGAGGATGCAAGAAGGAAACAACGCGATGAGGTTGAACAGGACGTATAGAGCATTGGGTATAAGATTGTAGCTATAAAATTACCCTACGGCCACGCATAACATTAACAGATAAACGGCAAAAGGAACTTGCGATGCAAATCTTTCCTTACCCACGAATAAATGAAATGACATGAAGTAAAACGAAGAAGATGCAGAGCCATCCAAAGGAAGAGCTGGAAGAGGCGGTGGGACGTTTAAAAGTTAACAAAACCCCGGAACTAGATCAAATTTCCCCGTTATAGTAAAAGAAGTAATTAGAACTGTCCAAGAAGTGGTTTTACGAGTAATAAATAGTGCATTTAGAAAAGAACACAGAAGTTGAAAATACCAGAAGGAATAGAAGTGAAATATAATCATATATGTCTACTGAATGTCATGGAGAAGATCTACGAGCAATTAAATTGAAAGGCGATCTGGAAGTGAAGCTATCTCTAAACCAACATGGATTGGTTGAGAGGAAAAGTCAACCATTGAAGCAATGGAGAAGATTAAAGAAAATAGTGGAGGAGTCTAAGAGAACGGCAACCCAGAACAGAAAGCTATGTACTCGTGTTTTGATTGCAATAGATATCAAAAATTTATTCACTCCGGTACCGTGGGAAGAAATAATAATGCAAATTAGTACAAAGATAAAAAATTAATAACAAGATACCTCAAAAATAGGAACCTTCTCATAGGGATAAAATAAGCTAGGCAAATAACTTGTAGAGTGCCACAGGGCCACTACTATGAAACCACTATTACAACGATATGCCCAAAATCGATATGCCACCAGGGTTAGAGGCAATATGTTTCACAGATGATACGGCTATAGTAATTTTAAAAATACGTACAATCTGGCCTGAGCGACTATAACGTATTTTTAAATTAGTTCTGAAACTCCAATTACGGATAAAATATGAAAATCAAAGGTCCGATTAACCTGGCCTGACCGGTTTATAACACCTTCAATCACTTATTTGATTGGCATATTAACGTAACTGATACTACCTGGCATAACCTGCTTGATATCAAGTAAGTTAACCCCAACGGCGAAGTGTTCCATAAAATGAATAAATGCAACCCCGTACAAGTACGCGGATTTTATGGAATTCTTCAACGGGCTGGAAATTCTCACTGACTGAGAATATTTTGACGGTTCAACTTCGGCTTGCTTCCTTCTCTGGTGGACTGGTGCTTCAAGTTTCGGGTTGACGTCCTCGCTGAAGTCTCGGACTCCAAGTGTCTTCGGCCTGCCTTCTCGAATGGAGCTGGACTCCAAGTTAATGAATTTATGCTGAGATTCTGGATTTATACTGGTTCCATTTCTCTACGCGTCTTCTCCGGAGTGTGATCGAACGCGATGATGAGTGCGTGGCGGAAAATAATTTGGAACTCCACTTGCACTGCTGCAGACGTCTCTTTCAGGAATTAAAGTGACCTAACATTTGATTACCAAATGCTGAAATGGCTGTTCCCTGGCAACTTCGTTTTTTTTTTTAAATAATCGTGGTGTTGCCGAAGGCAACTCCAAGATTC
>JABXWE010032613.1:0-22873 GCA_014611495.1 Limonius californicus | reverse complement strand
GCGCACGTAGCGCTATGCACGAGTCTAACATGCCCCACCCTTGTAAAACCCCCCCAACTATGCTACCGAGTCACTCCCGCTGCTCCAGAATTAATTAAAATTCTGGCCACAACGGGAGTCGAACTCGGGTCAACCGGTTGCGAAGCGGACTCTCGCCCACTGCGCCACCCGGTCGCCAATATAATTGTAAAATTTACAAGTTTCATAAACGTTTTTACTGCCTCTTTACAACTAATAGACAATATTCTACTCATGCAATTTGCATAACCTTTTGTTTTCACATCACTCAATGTGTAGTTCCTCTTCCTCTGTACATACCTTTGTTAGCTGCTATTTCTGTGTTGAACTAAACAGTTCTTAAAAATGGACGCTAATCGTAAAAACATTGCGTTTATTAATCAAGATATCGCTTAAAATGTTGTTGATTATCAAATATATGAGATTTATTTTATATCTACACATTAATTCTATATAATGATTGTTTTGGTAGTTTGCAGCATCACTACATGAAAGTTCGACTGTATTTGAACTTTATTAAAATAAAAAATAAAAACCTTATTACAAACTACCTTCCTTTAGCACATCATGTACGCAACCACAATGTCAAGATTGATCTAATTTTCCTACAATAAGAACAATGTCAAGACTCTGTTACGAATGTATATTACACGTATTCTTTTATACATCGGCTGCAGTTTGCTTTCCAGCATTCAGGTTGACGACCCTAAGACCCACAGGGACAGGAAACGAATATAATTTGTTGATGTAAGAAGTTACATTTTAGCTTTGGTTGCCAGATCGGTTTATGAATACTCCTAAGTAAACTGAAAAATGGGTTTAGTTAGAAGATCAGCTTCCCTTGAATTCTGCAAAACAACAGTAAAATTAAGCAAGCTTTTCGAGCAACGCAGATATTTTGCTTGATTTAAGTTTGTATTACTCTGTTACGAAAAACCTTAAAGAGCTCGAAGTTAGTGAAAAAACGAAAACTCATAATTCTACTGAGTATATCAATAGCTGTTTACGAGTTGTCTAAAACATCAATTGCACACACGTATTGATGTGTTCGTAGATAAATTTTCCCGGAATCGAAAACTATAAATCATATAGCATTATCGATTAAATGGTCGGTAAAGGTTTGTCATAGAAAATAAACCAAGAGTGATTTCGATCATTAATGTAATTATTTAACGGTTTTTAAAGGGCGCTTCAGTAGCCGCAATGCTTTGCGTAGAAGTAGAAGTAGAAGTAGAACACTGAAATATTATATCTAAAAATTAGAATTTGATAAGAAGATATAGAAGATAGTTTAATGTTTCCTTTGTTAATAATTAACAATTTTCAATATTTAAATAAAGAATTAATAATTTTATAATATGGACTGTACCATACGACTTCCCGCACATTTAACATTTTTCTAAAATATAGCTAATACAGGTATGTTGGATCAAACCACAATGCAGTTGTGATTTGTAAGTCGCCAAAGGTCGCAAATATATGGTCTGTGTTATTACATTTTTAGATTTTTAGCTGTTATACAATAAATTATATATATAGCGAATTTCTACAGCTTCTATTGGGGCCGTGTTTCGCATCCTAAATGCCAGAGATCCCTATCTTCCCATGCGTCCTCTTCTAATTGCCTTTTGTACATAGCTCCTCTCACTTCTTCGTCCCGTCTTCTTGACGGGAGTCCTTTTTTCTTCTTTCTGGCGGGTTCCAACAGCATATTTGTTGCGGCCATCTATGATCTTGCATTCGCCTCATGTGTCCGTACCATACTAGCCTTTCCTTCTCTATTTTATCTAGCACCGTTTCTTCCATTGTCATACGCCTTCGTATTTCGTCATTTCTGATATGTTGCAATCTACTGATGCCACAGCTTCGTTTCAAAAAGTTAGTTTCTGTCGCTAGGAGTCTGCGAGTGCCATGCTTCTGAGCCATATGTTAGAATGCTCTTTACCACGGTACTGCATAAGCATTTTTTTGTTACTGTCTGTAGATCCTTGGACCACAGCAGCGCATTCAGTTGTGTAAGCTGTTTAGCTTGGATTATCATGCTGGTTATTTCTTTTTGGCAGTTTCTTTCTTCTGATATGATTACCCCAAGATATTTATATTCTCCACATATTCGTATGGTTTTTCCGTCGATATCCAGATCATGCTCTTGTCCTATATTTGGTTTTTTGAAATTTATTTTTTAACCCCATTTTCCATAGGTTTCCGTTAATTTTCGTAACATATGCTGGTGTTATATAATTCTATTTATTCAGGAATGAAAAATATTTTTTTTAACCTACAGAAAATGGCGTGGTGTGTCAATGCATTTTTAAACTATGTATACCCAAACATAAAATTTAGGTTATTTTCATATAATACAAGGTGTGTTGTTTTCAACGATAAACACCTACTTAGATTATTCTTCTTGTATGATACTATCGCACGATTTTGTATAATAATTCGACATATTTGTTGAACACTAAGATTCTATTAAACGTATTAAAAAAATATGTTAGATTTCTATTCAGGCTTGCAATTTCTCCCCTGGTAATGTATACCGTGTACGATCGTGTAGTAAATGACCTGGACAGATCAAACAACCACGCTGAATCAAACTATCGACGCCTTTAAACGGAAATGGGAATGAACCATCCAATTTTATGCAAGTTTATAGAAGGATTAAGAAGAATTTAAACAGCCCATATGCATATGCACTTGATTGCATACCATGAACAAAAAAAAAGTTAAAACTATCGTGATGCTGACGCACCTAAAAACAATGGTGGATGTTTACACAAACCGATATAATAAACTATCTGCGTGGATTATCTTACAATTATCAGATGAATGTATAACTGCAGGATTGTATTGTATTAACTTTGAGCCGAAACTTCTTTGTGCCGAAAGGTCTTCGCGCCGAACCGTCTCCGTGCCGAATCGTCTCCGCGCCGAATCGGTCACGTCCAATCAGCAGTGCCGAATCGGTCACGTCCAATCAGCAGTGCCGAATCGGTTGCGCTGAAACGTAGTAGACTGCTATATTACACATTGTTATTTGGTACATTTTATTAAATTAGCGGTAGACTGTTTGGGCATCTTAAGGATACTTCTTCTTGGTTAAAATCTTTGTGCTACCTGACTTTTGATAACTTTATCGTGTAGGTAGACAGATGGCTTGTTTTCTGTTGTTGATTATCACGTATATGCCGCCGTAATGGGTGGTTTTGGCGCAGCCTACTTGGAGCGAGGACTATAGGGCGCGAAGACGATTCGGTGTGACAACGTTTTGGTGCGAAGGCGTCTATACCTAAATATAAATCTTAAGTTATTTTTATATAATACAAAATGTGTCAGAAGTCATGCAGCGGTTAGAAATTCAGTTGTTTAAAATGCTAAAATTATTCTACATTATTCTTCTTCTATGATATTATCTGACGATTTTGTATAGTAATTCTACATATTTGTTGAAAACTGAGGTTCTTCCATAAATATTTGAAAAACATGTTTGATTTCTATTCAGTATTAATGTCAAGGGATTAATGATTATGTGGACATTCTAAATGGTCAATATTAAAATATTCTAAAAAATTATCTTCAATAGAAAGTATGTATGTTCAAATCAAGCTGAAGCAGCCCATTGACGCTTCAGACAGAAATAGGAATGTACCATTCAATTATACGGATGTTTATAGATGGATTAAGCAGAATCCGAAAAGGTCATAATTTTGAATCAATTTTTATCAATGTGTAATTTAATAGTAAAAGTAAACTCATAGAATGCGTATGCTAACAAAGAAATGTCCTCGCGCCGAAACGTTTTTACGGTGAAAGGGTACGCACACAAAGAAAGCAGGTTGCCAGCTTACTGGCAGTCGGCGCCTGTAAGCGTCAATAATTAAGGGTGCTTTTAAATGTTCCCGCACATAGACAAAGCAGGTCGGAACTTGTTGCAAACGCCGATCGGCACCGAGTATTTACCGGAATGAATTTTTATTTCTTGGTCGCTTGTTGTCGGCATCAAACGTCCTCTTGCAAATGAGGAACTATCTGTGATTATGGAGCCAGGCTAATGAAACAGATATTGAGGTTTCCAATAACGATACAGATTTAGACATATGTAGATACATTCAGTCTTTCTTCTGGAAGGATTGGCTGCTTGTGCCAATTACACCACGTTTTTGTTAGACGCATTTTAATTTTTTCCAAGATGTAGGTGAATGTCTCAAGGGTCATTCTCATATACCGAAAAAAGCGTTGTTTGTGTTGTTTTAACGAAAGGAATAAATTGTGATATTCACCATAAACTTTTCAGTCTCGATTTACTGGATGTATCCCTTGCTTCGTTCGTTGCATCTTTAGAAATATATTTTCCACTAACACAAAATCTTCCTCTGAAGATGAACTAGACATCTTGGTCGAATAAAAGTTGCTTTTAAACTGGCAAATAACCCGCGTTTATTGTGTACGCTTGACATGACAAATAAGCGCCGGTTTTCGGGGCTGAAAGTAGGCGCTGAGTAACCTGCTTTCTCTGTGTTCGTACCTAAAAGTTTTCGTGCCGAATCGCCTCCGCGCTGAATCGTCTCCGCGCTGAAACGGGCTCGCGTCGAAAAGGCAATGCCGAAACGGTCGCGCCATATCGTCGTAGTAGTAAAAAAGAATACAAAATTCTTATTACTGTTTGATTTACTTAAGCAATAGAGACCTTTTCTGTTCGGTTCAGAAGTTTTCATCCGTCGTAGGCTCAGAAGTATTTTTTTTTATTTATAATTAAGTTAAAAGTCTTTTTATTGACGTGATTCTCTCCACCTTTTTTTAAGGTGTTTCTCTTCTGGCGCCATTGTAAAGTGGATGCAAAAATGTAAAATTGTTAAAGCATGACGGTACTCAATACTTCAAAAAAAAAAGAAAAAAATCGCCCGATGTTATCGACAGAAAAAGTGATTACAATAGCTTTTTTGAATAGGGAAGGTGTAATTTTAGAAAATTATTGTGCTAAACAATTACAGCCTTAAACTATTTTGTATTTTAATACAATGGTAAATCCGAATCGAAAGACTAAGACATTCAAAATTAGGTTTTGAGATGATTTAATAGCTGCTTTACCAGTGGGTTTACCGCTGAGTGTTCTCTATTTATTCGTACCAGTCATATGCGATCTTATTAAATTGTTTTACAGTAACAGTGTTAAAAATGGGGAGCATATCTAACTACAGAAGCAATATAAAACAATTTATTTTGACGATATCCAGATCCAGAGACTTGTTGTAACTAAATGTATAGAGAACGAAGGAAAGGAGAGAGAGAGGGCTGTATTGAAATACACTCTTCTCAACGCTAAAAACGCTGGAAGTTGCAGGTAATATTACATGGGAACCACGGAAATAGTAGAAAAAGCTGTTGCCATTTGGAATCGAACTTACCAAGGCCGGATCGGGAAACGTGCATAGTGGGTTGCAGCACTATACTATTATTAACTATATTGCCCTTTCTGAGGCCTCAAATCGAAGGCTATTCAACGTTTACTTAGAAAATTTTGGTTATATTTATACTATTTGTGTTCAAATATTCCGTTTATTTATATCAACCCAAAAAGTGTTTTGCAGATGAGTTACAACTGTATTTCTTTTTCATAAATTAAAAGTAATTAGGAAAGTAGTGAATAGTTGGAACAATAGTTCGTTTTATGATATTTGTTGTATGTATCAATGTATCATATACCTGGAAGAATTTATAATAATTATTGTGAAAATTTAAATTTAAATGTTAAATCTTATTGTGCCTACATGATATAAAATACATAGATGTAGATTAATTTTTGTGGTAAAGTAAGATACAGTATTTGTGAATTAATAGATAAAGAAATGTATATGTACGTCTAGATATAGCAGTGTACTATGAAAAAATGTAAGATGTGTTTAGTATTTTCAATATACTGAATATTATATTTCAATTATAGACAAAGTTACATGCACTGCTGGTAATTTTAACGAAAGAAATGAATATGCTACGGAAAGTGCAAACAAGTCGGTTGTTATGCATAATACCCGGTAATTATATATAGGTAATCAAAAGTAAATTTGGTAAGTGGAATAAATTTCTTTATTTTTAAATGAATTTATTACATTTACCAGCCAATTGCGTGTAATACCTGGTACGTAGCGATAAATGTAATAAAAAGCTCTAATCCTAACCTAACCCAACCAAACCTTTCTCATTTTGTTCAGTATTTTAAACTCGATATGTACTACTTAAACGTTGGAAACTATAAAAAGAATAAATTGCAGATATTTCTTACATTTACCAAAGGTATTGCGGTGATTTCTGAATATTAACCGGCTATTATAAATATTAACCAGTTTCTTACAATGAGCGTAACATATACATACTTATTTAGTAAAACGGTATCCATCTCTTTCACTTCCACATTATCAATGATTACATTATAAGTTTATTAAAATAGACCTTGACTTGATGTAGTCCTTAATGGCCGTTTAGACATGACAGTGTTTTTATATACGACACCTGCTTTATTTATTGCAGGCAATATTTCAGTGTAATAAGGAAAGTGGTATTAAATCCACCGAATACGATTCATCATTATATAAGAGCAGTGTCAAAAAACGGCGATTCATTACTATGTAAATACCTACAAAGAGCAAGCGATTCTTAATCGTAACCGTAGTCATACACGAACCAAATGTCATGTAAAGCGACAGGCACGGGACGAACAGCGCGACGCATAATATAAACCACCTGAAGATTGATAGCTCCAGCAGAATCGGGCTAATTGGGTGCTGAAATCGTGATTGATGTAAAAATAATATGTGAAAATCATGGTGACTTGGAACAAATTGCAGTGTTTTGACTACCTGTGGAGGATTTATGTTGCGCTGTGGGCAGTATGTCCTCTAATAGCGATACCCCTATCTCGCATCAGTTGTCGCAGCTTCTGAGAATTTTTCCCTCTCCTGGTTGCCCACGGGGAACAAAGGGTTTCCATCAGTCTTCTCCAATTCGGACGTCTCTCATTCCGTTGACTTTTAGATAACTAATGTTAAGAAACGATCAAATAGATTTCTATCTTTCTTCTTTCATTTCGAATTGTGTTACTAATATACCCAGAACCTTCAGAACGATCAGTCACTAAATCAAGAAATCTCGGAGACAACCCTTAACGATCGTACATTGAACATCTTTCGTCGCCGTAAATCCTGAAAAATGTTAGAGATGAGATTCAGGTTGTTTACTTTTTTACTATGAGAAATACAATATCCGAAGCTTTGATTTGTAGTTGTTTTTAGAAATTTGGATCCTTGTTGATTTTGCAGAATCTTTCCCCTCGCTTATAAAATTACCTATTTACATAATAATTTTGAAATTGTAAATTCATGAATTATTGAAGTTGATGAAATAGTTTGAAAAGCATTTTTTTTGCTCAGTCTCAATTGTTTCTTAATGGACTACGTCCATGCAAATTCGATAGGTTTTGTTGCTTGCAATAATGTAGACATATACGATACCTTGCAAGTATTTCTAAGTTGTAGGTAATAAACCCAATAATTTTATATAAAAGCATAGTATCTATAGATACTATGCTTTTATATAGCTATAGCTATTTTTGAGGTATTTTGGTTTTAAATTAGTATCTTAATAATTTCGGGACAATGGTCATCATTTTTCTTATTACATGATTAGGTTTTCGGTTAGATTGCCACGATTTTGTTGATTTATGTTAATTCCATAGTTGTAATTTATCTTCCTGAAAAATTATTTATTGTGGAGAACGTAACTTCAATTTCTGTAGAAATTTAAATCTACATCTGATTAGGACAAATAGGAGCTACTAGTTAATAACTATAATCGTATTTCAAAAACATGTGATTAAACCAGAATTCTGTAAAAATTAGAGTAGTTGCTACACATTTTAGGTGGATGAGCGTTTAAATTTATAACCACTTGAGATTCTAATTCGCATTGTAGCATTGTCGCATATTTAATGCTTGTCATACTCAATTTTCTGATACTTTCCTATTGTATTAAGGGAAATGGGCTTTACCTTACAGTAAAGCTACCAGAAACGCACACCTAGTTTCCGAAATCAGAGTATGTGAGTAGTACCTTTCGTGTTTAAGTTCTTGAAGCTACAAGTACATTATAGCAAAGTACGAGTATTACCACATAACAATTTTCTTTGAAAATGTACATATCTCATTCTACAGAATTACAGATTAGAGAATTGTGCTTGTACCCATACCATTTACAAGTGCTATAGAAAAATATTGACAACGTTTGTGTGACTGATTGATGAAGTACATCACAGCTAATTCTCTTTAAGCTTTAGTGTTGACATTGTTACGAACCCAATTTCCAATATTATAAATTAAATTATTATTACTTCATAGCTGTTGTAATGTGATTTCAATTGCATACACATTTATGTTGCAAGCAATGAGGTCATTTTAACTCAGCAAAATCAAAGTACACTTATAATATTAAATTAGGCAATGTGAAATAAGTAATACGCTTGATAAAGAAAATGAAGTAACCAGGTCATCGCTTATGGGTGCAAAAGGGAATTTATAAAAAGGACACTTGAGAGTTGAGGGGGGTAGTGACAGTCAGTGCATAGTTGACAGTTGCCAGTAAGCGAACAACAAAAGAAAATGTCCCACCTCAGCAATGGCCTTATACCTATTCGTATTTTTGTAAGTAGTTTAGCATAATATTTTAGAATAAGTTATAATTGTTTTGTAGTGCATAGTAAATGAATAAAATCAATCATTTTATATAAGGATTTCTACGTAATTAATATACGTATTTTACCTTATTAGTATATAATAATTAATACAAAGAACTACAGAAAATATATACGTAAAGACAATACACTCGCAAATGATATCTGTAGACGGTGTAGTAATAAACCAGAAATTATATTACATATTACTGGGGTATACGAACGTCTAACGCAAAGTGATCATAAGCACAGGCACACGCATTGCAAAAATAATATACCAGAAGCTAGCAAACAAACATAAACTGCTGACAGATGTAACACCGTATTGTAAAACTGCGACACATAAACTCTACTGGGGTAGCACACCCCTAGATAAAACAGTATAAGGTCATCATCATCATCATTATTGTCAGCGTTTATAAACTCCATCTTTGGATATATGCCTCTCCAAGAATCTTCCATCCGCTTCTGTCTACCTCGATCACGCTTTCCCACTCTTGGTATCCATTCCGTCACATTTTTTGTCCATCTATCATCCGTTGTTCGCAGAAGGTGTCCTGCCCATTGTCACTTCTTTTTAGCTACGTATTCAGCAATGTCTATTACTTTAGTCTTCCTTGTAATTGTTTCATTTTTGACTATGTCTTGTAACCGTATCCCCAGCATGGATCTTTCCATTTTCCTCTGGGCCACCCTTAATTTTTCCATATAACCTTCTGTGAACGTCCACGTTTCGGCTGCATATGTCAAGATTGGTAAAACGCATTGGTTAAATACTTGTGTCTTCAGATGTTGTGGAAAATCTGATTTAAATACCTGCCGAAGGTTACCGTATGCGGCCCATCCTAGTCTTATCCTCCTTAGTATCTCATCTTGTTGGCAATTGTTTATAAATAATAGTTTCTGTCCTAGGTATTCCTCAGCTAATTCGATAACCTCGCCGTTTTCTAGTTGTATTGGTGTAGCTGCTCCCATGTTACTCATAATTTTAGTTTTTGGTATATTCATGTTAAGGCCATATTGTTGAGCTGCTGTTTTTAACTCAGTGACTAGTTTGTGTAGGTCTTCCATGCATTCTGCGATCAGTACTTTCAGGGCTAAATAACCTCCAAGATGAACTTTTCCAAACAAAAATAGTATAAGGTATATAATAAACCTGATATCACATTAATCGACAAAATAGAGAAAATTGTTTATTTATATATTTTTATTATTATTTATATATATTATAAAAGTTACAGTAAAGTAACAGTGCCAATTGTGCTCTCAACAACAGGAGTCATACCTAACGTTCTATGCGAAAATGTTAAAATATTGGAGCTTTTATCATTGATATATATACAATTACAAAAGGCCGCAATATTAAATACTGTTATACAGTAAGAAAGTTCGTGAATATCATAGGATAACCCCGAGAATACAGTTGTCGACCACGTATGTATTTGATGTAATATCCGTACTATGTGGAAACCGGGTTGATGCCGTACAAATAAAAAAAATCGAAAATAATAATAATAATAATAATAATATATTTTTTATAATTCTTAAAGATATATATGAAAGGGTACTTTTTAATATATATGATAAAATAATACGTGTTTTTGTTTCAGAAGAGCGCACTGCTTCCGTTTTTCCGGGTAGGTAAATAATTATTTTGAATCATGAACGACTCAATTCGACTTTTTTTATGCCACTCCATAAAACAGTTGATGTATACTATACTTTGTAAGTAGACAATTGAAGATTTAAAAGGCACGGATCAAAAAAATTATTTTGAGGCATTACATTCCATTGTTTGAAAAGCTACTAGCATGTGAAAATATGCAGCAGAGTTCATTTTCAGTACAATATACTGTGGTAGTGTAATAACTAAATACATATTGAGTTTTAAAACATCCTAATGTAAGTTTATACTGTAGTGTATTTTTAGATAATTCACGCAAACATTTTTCTAATTTTTAAATTTTTTTCAAAGGTTCCTGTTATTTTAATTTTTCAATTCTTCGATATATTGCGCCATACAAAGTACTACTTTTCAATACTTTAAAGCAACAAGTATTTTATTTATAAACGTGAAAAATAATTATCTTGTTAGATAGACAAAACAAAACAATGGTATTGCATCCCATTTGCTTTAAAGTACTATATATGGTGGTATCTCAGTTTACTGAGCGCTCGATTTCTGAGAAAATCGTCGATTATGGCATTACCACGACAGTGTACAAAAACTTACTGCAGCAATCCATCATACATAATTTTCCAATCCAACTGGTAACCTTGCAATCTTAATGCAAAAAACCTTCTCTGGAAGTTCGGTCGTTCGGATTATACGTTAAACTGCAGGTTCCTTGTGCTTCCACTTTAGCGCCGAGGAGAAGTAAATAATAGAGAAAAGGCCGGTGCTCAGCAGTCGGAGGAAATGGCCGTTGACGATTGACAAATAAATTATTATTATAAATAGATATGATTGAAATATGTCTTGAATACTTCTTCTTCGGTTAGCTTCGCAACCCTTGGTGGATCTTAGCTTCTTCGACAAGCTTCTGTCACTCCATTCTGTTCTTATCCCGTTTTCTCCAGTTTTTAATTTTCGTCACTTTTACGTCACTTTCCACACACTCACACCATGTCCTTTTCGGTCTACCTCTCCTTCTCACTCCTTGTGGCCGTCATTTCGTCAATATTTTTATTCTTCCTTTTCGCTTGATCTTTCCCCAAGGCCTAACCAGCTTACTCTTTGTTATTTAATGTACTATACTATATCTGCTGACTTTATTAACTTATTTAGTTCGTGGTTCATTTTTACTCTGTATGTGCTGTCTTCATTCTTCGTTGGTATAAAATTCTTCTTAAAATCCTCCTCTCGTTTATTCTTAATTCTCCTTCGTGTCTTTCCGTTGTAGCCCATGTTTCGCATGCATAAGTAATGACAGGCCGAATTATGCTCTTGTATATTTTTAATTTGCTGTCTCTTCTTAATAAATTAGTTGTCATTAGCTCACTGTGTCCATAAAAGCATCTCATTCCTGCTCTTATCCTTCTCTCTATTTCTTCATTAATGCCATTCTTGCTGTTTAATTCTACGCCTAGGTATATGAAGTTACTTACTTCCTGCAATTGGTATTTACCTATGTTGATTACACTAAGCTGTATGTTTCTATCATTGCTTATTCTCATATACTTCGTTTTAGCCTCATTTACTACCATCCTTATTTCTTTGGCATACATCTCCAATTTATTAAACACCTCCAACATTTCAGTTTTACTTCTGCTAATGATTACTATATCGTCAGCATACGCATTGATTTGTACAGTTTTTGTATTTATGTATCCTGTCACGTTTAGTTTTCTTATCATTGTTTCTAGAGCTAAGTTGAATAAAACCGCGGAGAATGCATCTCGTTGCCTTACGCCATTTTTATTTCAAAGGTGCCCATGTCTTTTTCATTCAAATTTGAAGGGTCATTTGTATGAGGTGTACTAACTTTAAGGATTTTCCAGGTTCTATCATCCCCTGTAGCAGTTTTTGTCTATTTATTAAGTCAAAGACTTGTTTGAAGTCAATGAACAAATTATGTATGCATATATTAAATTCTTGACATTTTTCGTAGATTTGCCTTACTTGTTGTATACTACTTACTGTTGATAACTTCGTTCTAAATACCTTTTGGTAATCGCCTAAAATCTCTTCACTATGCTTTACTACCCTGTTATGTATTAGGCTTGATAAAATTTTATATATACCATTTAATAGCATAATTCCGCAGTAATTTTCGCATACTTCACTACCGCATTTTTTAAATATAGGTATAATTTCTCCTACCGTCATTCCTCGGGCATTTCTTCTTCTCTCCAGATTTTCTTTATCGGCTCTAGGGTTCTTTTGCACAAACTACTTCCACCGTTCTTGCTTAGCTCCACCACAATACCATCAACTCCCGGGGTTTTCTTCTTTTTAAATTTTTGTATTACACCTTTTACTTCTTCAAATCATAGGTTCCGCCGTCTTGAATAATACTAACATTATACCATAAATGGGAAGACAGTATTAACGAAAATACTTATTATTTATAAAATAAAATATAGAAACTGTAATGGTTAATTCTGACGTCTCAAACAGTCAGTACAAGGAAATACAAAAATGTTTCGTTTCATTAAACAGTTATTATAGATAGATAGATATACATAGAACTAGGAGGTGTTATATTTACAATATAAGTTTATTACAGTTGCTGTCATTTTGAGTGTGATTAGTGTACCTATGTATTCCTAAATATCAGACTTTGAAAAGTACAATATAATGATAAAATATATATTTGAATTAAAAAAAAACAGTAGTTTTGTTGGGACTGTTTCCAATTTACACATGTTTACGACATGTAAAAAAACATGTAAATGCATAGAAATCCTATCCCGAGTTTTTAATATCTATTATTTCTGTATTTCTCATTTCATTTGTTATAGATAGGTGGCTGATTATGTGCAAGATTGCAAATCAAGTGTGATTTTTTTTAAATTATCCGTATTGTTCAAGATATCACACGGTTGCATAGTGAACGTCGGTTAGGCAATATTCGTACTGTAAAATAATCCGCACTGGTCAGTACGCGGATGTGTGGAAAAATATTGGGAAATATGCAATTGGTTGTGTCTAGGAGGGCACGTAAAGCCGTGGGTACCGGTTGCCGTTCGAAAATATTTGAGGCTAGCCTCCTGTCCGGAATACGTGCAAAGCGGGCTCATAGAACTTGCTAACTGTACTTGTATAAGTAAACATCGTAGCACTTTCAAGACAAAATGGTTAACCTAAGTCTGTTCAAAAATATTTTCTACCAGCGGAAACAGTTTACAATAGTTTATTATTTTATTTCATGTATACAAGTTTAGCTTAATTAATTACTATTTGATCTGTTCGGCCAAATTCTTCACATTTCTGAAAATAGTAATATACTGTGTAAAGTGTAATTCCTTACAACTCTCTTCAATAGCATTTTCCGATATTATGATTATGAAAAGAGATTTAAAAGAATTCCCCATTAAATAGACACATTGTATAAAGTGACTGAACGATGGTATAAATCAATAAAGAGTAAATGGATTTGCAATTAGAAAATACTGATATTATGTAGAGCTCACATAAACAATACAACTTTGGAGTTCTCCTACGGAAACCAACTTTTAGGGTTTTTATGTAAATCATTACTTATGTTTTACTAGTTTTAGGATACCTTACAGTAAAGAAAATTTAAATTTATTTGTATTAAATAAAATAAGGTAAAATTAAATGCTGCTGTCAATATATGATATTGTGAAAAACAGAAAAAATGTTAACATGGTCTGACTTCTTCCCCAGTGGTGTCAGTAAAAAGGAAAACGATTAAGGGCATGGATGGCATGACTGAGTATGCCGTCAGTGCTGTGCTTGTTTTAGGCTAGCACGTCTCGTCACTAATCAATCCTCTGTCATGTAACTCACGTCTTGTGATTGCTGAGGATTTGCGAAGTTCGATTTCTCAAGTAAGGTAAAACCAATGATTTTGGATATTTATTATTTTATTATAGTGGTATTACAGCTTACATTTAGTTGCGCTTCATGTCAAAAGAGAATAATACACACTAGTATCTATATCTCTTTGTGCAATTAGGAGAAGAAAAACGCTTTGCTTGAAAATTATCTTTGCTTGTTCATTATTGTAAAAAGAAAATATATTAAAATGTCAATATCATTACCCCGACACTGTAATGGTAAAAATGGAAGATTAAGTAAGTATTATACGAGGGGGTTTTAAATATTTCCAATTTAACACTCTTAACGAAGTGGTAGGAGTTTAATTTTTCACATCTTTAATTGCCAATCTCTGTTGTCGCTACATATAATTAAATAATAAAATCAGGGGTGAAAGTAAGCCGGAGCTTTCCGGAACGCCGTTCTTTTTTTTTATTAAATGTAAATTTACAATAAGCAAAACATATGTTAGAGACTAATAAGTGACATGAAGATAATGGCATGCGGTTGAATCCAATGATTTACAACACAGAAGTAACTTATAGACTGCATGTTTGCTTTATAACACAAGTATGTATTTTATACTTTAGATTAAAATCTGTGTGGCAAGTCCAGAGGTTTATATCTATTTAATCTTTGTATATGAGCACTATTATCTAATAAATTTAGGACCAATGCATTTGAATGAGATTCTAAATTACTTAGATACTTTTCACTGCATTTAACAATCACAGTTTTCACCGAATCCACTTTTAAGTCACTTAGGATATCCACATTTCGCACAAAGTAGGGAGCATCGCATATTGCGCGTAGTACTTTGGATTGGAACCTTTCCATTACTTCGATGTTTGAGTTTGCTGCTGTTCCCCACAGTGGAATACCATATGACCATATGGATTTGAACGCTGCATTGTAGACAAGCAGCTTGTTTGAGAGGGATAGTTTGGATCTTCTTTCAAGTAACCGGTAGTGTTTTTAAACTTATCTCCGAGTTGTTTACGCTTTTTCCAAATGTGGGTTCTCCACGTCAGGCTCTTATCCAGGTGCATACCTAAGTATTTTATCTCCGTCACTTGTGTAAGTGGTATATTATTAATAAATACTGGTGGTGTAATACCCTTGCGTTTTGTAAAAGTAATGTGAAATGATTTTGCTTCGTTCAATTTTACACGCCATTTATTGGTCCACTGCACGACTTTATCTAAACACTGCTGTAGGCTATTTGTTGCTGTTACTGGGTCATTGTGCCCTACCATGATGACTTTGCCATCGGTAAAAGACGCAGTAAGAGAATCTTGATTTATAGGCATGTCTGCTGTATAGATCAGATATAATAGCGGACCAAGGACGCTACCCTGTGGTACTCCCGATTTTATTGCATGAAAAGTGGTTAAGTATTGACCAAATTTTACTTGCAAGCATCTTTCTGGTAAGTAAGACTCTAGGATGACGAACACAGAGTAGGGGGGCATTTCTTTAACTTGTACAGAGTAGGCCTGTATGCCACACCTTGTCAAACGCCTGATTGTCATCAAGAAACACAGCTGTAGAGTATTTTTTTTCTTCGAAAGCTTGGTTAATAGCATCTACAACCCTATGTACTTGTTGTATGGTAGAATGGCCTTTTCTAAAACCAAACTGGTGATCTGGGATGATGGCATTTTCCTCTATTATTGGAGTTAGTATTTTAATTAACAGTTTTTCCAGTAATTTTCCTAATATAGGTAGTAAACTAATTGGTTTGTAGGAGTTGACTTCATGTATAGGTTTACCAGGCTTGGGAATCATGAAAGCTTGCGCAACCTTCCACTGTGCTGGAAAGTATCCCAGTCTGAGATCAGCATTGTATACCATGGTTATCATTACAAGACCTTTACGCGGCAGTCCTTTAACTAATTGAGAAAAGTTCCATATGCGGAGTGAGCTGGTGAGGTGCTTTCAAGGAGTTCTGTATTTCTATTTCTTCATCATTTGTAATCGGGGATGGGATTGGTTGAAAAACATTCTCTAAAGGCTGTGCAAAGAGATCGCCTTTTTCCAATTCTGTGCGCGCCCACCGTTATCTTTCTGCAGTGGAGGAATTGGTTGATTTTGACATTTTATATTTTTAGTCGCTTTCCACAGAGCGTAGTTTGTGTCTTCTGTTGCACTCATGTTTGCAAGATATTCATTAAAGCTCTCGTTTTTTAGCCTCTTGATCAGTTGTTTCAGTTCCATTGATGCTTGATTATATCGTCGCTTGTCCGAAGGATACCATGTATTTTGCCAGACTCTTCTAAGCCGCCTTTTTACAGCAATTTTTCTTTTGACAGCTATTGGGGAAAGTTTTTGCTCCTTCTTGCTTGAGATTTTGGGTGTTGCTTCCCAAGCTGCATCTTGCATTATTTTGGTGAATTCTTGGACAGCTATTTTAATTTCCTCATTTGTTTGTAGAGAGATTTGCATTTTCAGTTGGTGGTGAACAATGTGTCTGTAGTAGCACCAGTTTGTGTTTTTATTGTATACTTGTACTGGCCTCTGTTTTTCCATAATTTTAGCACTCACAGTTGCAATCATCGGAGTGTGGTCCGAAGATAAGTCCCAACATGATGTTGACTTGAGATAACCTGCAGCAATACCCTTTATCACAAAGAAGTCAAGCAGGTCTGGTATCTTGTTAGAATCCGTTGGCTAGTATGTGGGTTTATAGGTTGATAAGTGCCCCAGATGTAGGTCTTGCACGCCATTCTAGTAAAAAATTTGTAAATGAAGCTCAGTTCTGGTTTAAAATTACTAGGCAACAAAAATTAATTGTTATTTATTTAAACACAAAACGATTTCACACTGAAATCTGTGCTCCTTATGTACCAGTCTGACGATGGATAGCGGAGGCGGGAAGTAGAAGCACGGTCAACACTCGTCAGTTGCATCAACGTTGTGTTTCGGTTTTTTAAGCGTCCAGCCAAATGCGTTCAGGCAAAAGACATTTTATTTACTTCCACTCTTAAATAAAATTAAAAAACTTTAATTGTGCTTACTCACATGCAAGTTATTATATATTTTTCTTAAACACTTTGTGTGCGAAAAACGGAAGACGAGTGTGGTGAGTAGAGGAAAGTCATTATATGTGTGGCACTGGAATACGTTGCTGCGTCAGTCAAACATATATACAGTACGATCGTTATTTTTGGGCTGCAGAGATCCGTCGAGAAACAACATTTGTGATAGATTAGTTCTTATCAGGAAAACCAACAGAAGTGACCACAGACAGACAGCAAATGGCTCTAGTTAATCGCTGTTTTAAAATGCTAGAAATACATGTTTCTTCTGTTAATGGATTTTGTATGACTATCTACATTTGCCAAAAAACATTTCTGTATTAGATAAGCAAGAACGAGTGGACTGCCCAATGGAAAATTTCTACTGAACAGCAATACTGACAATTGTTTCTACAACATTGTTACCGCTGCAACCTTATTTTTCATTGGAATCCAGAAATGAAATAAGAATCTACGCAACGGAAACATAATGAATCTCTATCGCCGAAGAGATTTTGTTCCGAATCATCTGTATCCGTAAAATATGTTTTATTTATTGTATTACTATTTGCAATCAATATAATCATTTTACAATATTATAAGTAAATAAATTTGTTGTTACATAGGTTGTAGGTAGTAAGGGAGCTGTTATATACTGATAGTCAGCTCTGTTATTTCTTAAACATTTGTTATAAAGTAGTAATCGATTTCAGTTAATCCTAAACGGTAGGTTTAGAGTTTTATATTCCTTCACTATATTCGTATCATCACTGTTGTCTAAAAGGTTCATAGCAAGCACGTTTGGATGCATTTCTAATTTATTTAGGTACTTTGCACTACACTTACTTACTTTTTCTTTGACTGAAGCCACTTTTAAGTCGATTTCACTATAAACCATGGAGCGTTGGTTATAGTTCGCAACACTTTCGATTGGAATCTTTCCAATATTTCGATGTTTGAGATTGTAGCAGATCCCACAGCTGAATGCCGTAAGTCCAGATGTGTTTGAACGCCACTTTGTACACTAGTAATTTGCTATTGAGGGAAAGAGTCGAGTTACGTCCCAGAAGCCAATAGTGTTTTCTCAGTCTGTGTTCAAGTTGTTTTTTTTTTTTGTTGAGGATATGAGTTTTACATGCCAGGCTTTTATCCAAGTACATGCCTAGATATTTTACGTTGTCAGCCGGGGTAGGTTGTGTTCATTTTTATTGATTTGGAGCAATACTTCTCTACAGTTTGTGAAAGTCACATGGACAGGCTTGGTTCCGTTGATCTGTATGCGCCATAGTCTCGTTTACTGGTGTATTTGATCGAAATTGTATTGGAGCATCCACGCGGCGAAGTTGGGATCTTTGTCTTTTGCAAGTATAGCTATATGCAGGCATGACGGGAGCAGATACCATGGACCCAGGACACTTCCCTGGGGTACTCCTGCCTTTACAGGATGTAAATGAGTCACTTCTTGGCCGTATTTAGTTATAAAGTATATTTCCTGAAGATTGTAACAAATTCCGCGCCTGGTGGAAAGCAACCCGTTTTGCATTTCGAAAGACACGGTCGACTTATGCGCATAGTTTTGGAGTTTCGGAAAATTGAAGGGGGAAACCGAAAAATTTTAGAACGACAAGTCCAGGAACGAAGACGTGAGTATTGACGGTTGGTCGGACATATACGTGCCAAGTGAGTGAAAATTCTGGTAAATCGTTATCGATTTGGAAATTAGTTTTCCGATTTAAAACTTCACGGCACAGGAGTTGGGTCCTAGTTTAGAGGAAATCAAAAAACTCCAGGAATTAGTATTCCAATATAGAGATTATTCCGGTCAAACAGATTTTTTGTGGCCAGTTTTCCATCGACTGATGAGATATTTATTAATAGAAAGATTGTTCAGTCTTAAATTTTTCCAAACTTCAATGCTAATATTCGCTGTAATTTAATTTAGGCAAGATACGCTCCGTTGGGAACTCCGTTGATAAGGTCAACTAAGCACGCAAACATCGCCGAGAACGTTGGGGATGGGTTTTTCCTTAACCGATCCAAACGCTGGCTCTGGTGATAACCACGTTGAAACCTGCTCGCAGAGATAGGCGTTACACTTGCAACAGGGAAGTGAATTTAATATTATTTCATGTTAATATTTTTGAGGACGTGACTTTTGTTATTTATGATTGCATTATTTTCACATATATAAACCAATTCGTTAACTTGATTGTGTCCGGGATTTGTCATGTTGGGGAATAATTAAGTAATTATAGACCTTAATTATTATTATATCATCAAAGTTATTGTATTTGGGGAACAATTTTAGGTGTTTATGTGTAGGGTGCTTCGATAGTGGGACGGCATTGCGTTGGTATGTGTTTTCAGGTTGAATTTTTCTATTTTTTGTCGGTTAAACCACGCAGGATTTCGTTTCGCGGAGGCCTCTCGTAACGTGGTTTTGCGCTAGAACCTTAATATTATGATGATCCGATAAGCGCAATCATAGTCCTTCAGTTGTTTGAGTTTCTCGCGAAAGTAATTTTATTTATTTCTTTATTACGTAAAATTGGGACTGGTGTTTTTCAAATTATACTTGCGGGGTTGTGTTAATTAGAAATTAAACGAAGTTAATTGCAACTCGTCTTTTCTTTATCGACGATTATAAAGAACTAAGTTTACCTAAGGAGAGATACGAGAGATAAGGTAGGTGATTAGCCATCTGGAGGGTCCGACTTCCCATCTTACACCTCGGACGATGTTAGTAAATTATAAGTCGGTGGCACCTATTATTTATTTGTTTAGAATCCACTCCTTCTTCAATTGGGTTTTCCAGGATACTAACATTGTCAAGTTATTAATTTTCTACCTGAACAGTGCCGTAGCATCGAGAGTGTTTCTGCACTACATCAATTTATTTTTCAAAAATTTAAATAGGCGTGACAAGATATGAATCTTTAATGCTATATAGAGCATGAGGGAGTACTTTTTTAAGTTTATAGAGGAGTCCTTAATGCCAAAACTTATCAAACGCTTGACTCACGTCGAGGAATGTCACTACACAATATCGCATTGGGATGGAAAGTATTCTACACATAGAACTGCTTTAAATATAACCGTCGGTAGTACTATTCTTTTTCTCGGTAGCTCTTTAATCAAACGTCCCGTGATAAGGTCACAACCAGGGATCAGTTGTGGTTTAAAATTTTAAATCATTCCTTATCATAACAGTTACTTCTTTCACTGTGGCTAGTTTTGGTAGCGGTGACATTTAATACGTGGCTTCTAGGAAATTTCTTATTTCAGCTTCTTCTGCTGGCGTGTTTTGGGAAGGCTGTGATTAAAAGACTTTTTTCAAGTGTAAACCAAAAGTAATTGCCTTTTCTGAGTCTGTACGCGCCCATGTTCCATCCTCTCTGCGAATGGTAGAGATTGGGTTTTTGGTATGTTTAAGGTTTCTAGTAGCTTTCCATGTGAAATAGTCGGTTAATAATATATTGGCGAGGTGTTCTAGATACTCATTAAATGATCTGTTTTTTAGGTTTTTAATAGTTGTCCTTAGTTGTCTAGATGCCTCTTCACACCTTCTCCTGTTTACTGGATTTATGATGTTTTACCAGATTCTTCTATGTTTCTTCGTCTTTTTATAGCAATTTTCTTTCAGAACTACTGGACAGGCTGTGCTTTTATTGGTAGCAGAGATGACGGGTGTAACTTCCCGAGCATATTCTTGTATTATACTGTTGAGATTATTTACAGCCATATCTATATCTGTAAAATAACAGCGTCAGTTTCTTGTGATATTAAAATAATTCTGTTAATGGATTACTTGCAGCTAAAAGGTATAATATCAGGTGATAATTGCCTTAACTTAATGTGGAAACTGCAAAACGAAACTAAAGGGAAACTTTACGTTTTACACTTCTTGACTACCTACTCCTCCTCGTATTGGTTTAAATGTCGCGCTATTTCAAGGTCAGTCATTTATTCTGAAACCTTAACTTGCTTCTAAGAATTTTTACATATTTTAGAAACAATTAATAGGTAGAAGATGTCTGTATGTTAATATGGATTTCACGTCTATAATTAAAATATAATTTATTAGTCTAATGTTTCCTTAACCTAGTCTGTAGAACTTCCCTCGTAGTACACAAAAAGGTGTGATTGAAGGTGGACTTGGTCCGTAAGGTTTCTTTCTTATAACTTTATAAATGGTTCCTTTAGAGAAATACCTACCCAGAAATTAAAAGAACTCTGTTCTTTTTTACCTTTACAAAACTAGTTTTGAATCTAGTTCTGCCTAAAGGTATGGTATTTGAAATTGTGTGTCGTGTCGGTATTGCAGCGCAGTTTGAGCATTTCGGGGAAAATCATTAATACCACGGTAATTAATTTCGTCGATGTTATCTGATACATAATTTGAAATTCTGCGACCGGTGAGAAATTAATGAAACTGCCGCTGGATTACTAAATCGCGTTAAAATAAGTACCTATTTATAACGGCAGTTTATAATAGGAGGCCTGTATAAAAGTTGTGACTCTTATCTTTAAAAAATACATAAATGTTTTATAGGTGTCTTAATTTATCTTAATAGTGATATCATTTTGTAATAAAATTAAAACGGCTAATAGTAGTAAAATGTGTTAGAATCTACGAAAGTACAGTGTATTCAAGGAAGTGTTTCGCTTCTCGATTGATGTTACAAGGTGGAACGTATACGGAAAAAATATTCTAAGAAATGTTTTTGATCTATCAGCTTATTTTTCTGTTCTGTAAAAGCATCTATTATCGGTGGGTAGTAAAATGTTCTTAAGTGTTATTTAAAATACTTTTAAGTTGATTGGATTCTTAACTATGTATTAGTGTTTTGATGTGCAGAGTTTCAAATTTTTAATTATATGGTCCACGTAGAGCTGTGATTGGTTTACAAATTATCATCAGCCGAAATTTGTATTGTTTATTTTACAAATGCATTGTCTAACAATAGAAACACTTTGTTAATTAATTGGTGCAATTATTAACAACATATAACATTTTTATGGATATTTTCAAATTCCAATGGTACCATATGAAATATGGAGATTTTTCAAATAAAAATGCTATTGAGATAGTAACTTTACTTCGAAATACTTTATGAAAATACAAGTCTATAATCATTTAGGTAGAAGATCAAATTATCAATGTATATTGTTCATAACAAATTGCAGTTAATGAATGAATCGAAGTTAATTGTCATAAGTTTCATCATGGCTTCTTTAATTTTTTACATAACATTATAAATTCGACCTGATAAGATTTTTGAGTACAAAAGTTCCTACTGCCTTGGAAATCTACAGAGGGTTAAATATAACTCATACTTAACGATCATGAAACGACTAAAAAGGTGACTAGAAGATGCCCTTTTCAAAATTTGTGGAAGTTGTTGAGCATGCCATTTTAACAATTATTATTTAAAAATATATACAGGGTGTCCTTTAAATACCTTAAAAGCTTCAGGTAGCACTCTTCTGTAAGAAATACAGTCCTCAAAAACACTAACACGAACTTCCTATAGTGCTTAGTTTCCTCACACGAGACACTTAAAGAATATTATACTTGGCAACGTTGACGATGTCTTTGCATTTATGGAGAAT
>JABXWE010032612.1:0-12962 GCA_014611495.1 Limonius californicus | reverse complement strand
CCAAACAAAATCAACGGAGACGACAAACACTAATTGAACATAACATTTACTTGTACATCAAAGTTTATATAACACAGCATTATATTATATATATATATATATATATATATATGTATACATACACAATATAAGAGAGTGGAAAACAATGGTAAATAGTGGAATACAAATCAACCAACACGTCACGCTATTTGGGGACGATCAAGTGATTAACCAAAAATCCGAAATTAATATTCAAAATGCAGTTTATCATCTTCAGAAACTTTGTACAGAATACAAAATATAAATTTCCATAACGAAAACCAAAACAATGGCATCCATGGGAAACGATCCTGTTAGAACGCAGGTAGGTATTAATGAGTAAACACTTGCACAGGTGGCAAATTTTAAATATCTAGCATGCGACATCTGTTTTGACAGAAATAATGGCATTACCTTAGATCATACACATTTACATGGATATGACAATAGATTGTAAAGTGTGTTGTAAAGATATCACAGACAAACTATTTATGTTCCTTCTCTTCCTAATACAAATAAATCATATCTACCATCTTTCTCTGTACCCTTATGCAATCTACACATGCGCTCACGCGTATTGTACGGCGGGAAATTTAAATATGTAGTAAATATAACTAATATAAACCAGTGCAATTATCGCAGTCTTTTAAATCTTGCGCCAAAACCATTCTTGCCATTTTTCAAAATTAATTATTTGACACCTCTATAACTGTCAAATATTTATTTTTAAAACATAGTATGCTGAGACAAGATCGATGGTAGGAATTTGAACAGAAGTTGTGATATCAGGCAAAAAACTGCCGAAACACGAAACTTCTTTTTTGGCCAATATGTTTCTTCGTCATAGCTTTCAGCAGAAAAATGTTTAGAACATATAAGTGAATCTGGCTTAATATGACATTCTTTCAAATTACATGCTTTCAACCACAAATCCGCACGTACTTTGTAGGAAACCTGCAATAGGTACGTACATAAGTAATCAAATCTTTGAAATGAATTTTAAAGAATTGAATATCTGTTAGCTTTAAATATAAACAATACAACTGCACGTGGTTAATTGTCAAATATGTGGGTTTTATAAACTATAAAAATAGAAATACTTACCGATGAAATGAAAACAAACAATTCCTTGATTGAGGAGTACTGCAAATAACGCATTTTTGCACCATTTTAGATTAAAATTAAATATTTCAATAACACAAAACGTTTCCACATTTGCAGGTTATGCGCTGGTGTTGTGACTTTTCTCACTGACAGTTTAATTTGTATAATTCTGGCCATACGTCAACAGCAACTGGGTGAGCGCCAGTATTGTAAAGGGTACAAGTGAAACAAAATAATTGGATGTCATGCAACGGCAAAAGAGACAGATAAAAAAAAGTTTGTTGGGATCCTTACAACATTGACGTACCTAGTTTCTTATGGAGTAGTATTATCCATGTAAATGTGTATGATCTAAGGGCATTACAAACAAAGTATGCAAATATCAATGAATGTGTGGAACAGTATAAAGGATCCTACGTTGCAAAATAAGACTGGCCACAAGCATGAAATTCTATAACGAGATGGCAGCACCTACGATATTACATAGAGCTGAAACCTGCGTCAATACTGCAAGAGATACAAGTAAAATACAGTCAGCGGAAATTAAATTCCTACGAGGAGTTGAAAGGTGTACAGGAGAAGAAATCTACAGCAAGGAAGACATCCGCAACGAAACAGGGGCTGATAGGATAAATAGCCACATCGTAAAAAGAAAAGAAATGTGATGAGAACATGGAACAACAAAGGAAGCTGAAAGATTTCCAAAAAAATTTAAGCTAAAAATCACACGTAAAACAGAATTTACGAAATACTAGAAAAAGATAGTAAACAGACTAAAGCCTAATCCAGGACGGAAGAAGAAGAAGATTCGGGTCCCGCAAACTTAAGACGCTTTCTTTCTTACTCAAGTGCTTTACGAGGAAAGGCTGAATTTGTAAAATTTAATTTAGTTGAAATCAAAAATATCCATATATCCATATAACATCCTTTTGATTTGATCAATTTGCATCAAAGAAATTGTATGTTTTATTACTAATACTGTTATAGTAAATGTTCAAAGTTGACTTCCTACAGTGTTAAGAATACCCTCGTAGGAGTCCACAATTTTAAATAGTTCGTTTCTTTTCGTGTATAACATTTTGAGAGCATGGTGTCACCACTCTTCAAATGGTCATGTATTGGACCACATACAACAAATGTTTAAATATGTTTCCAATTCTCCATAAACATAAAGCGGTAGAAGAAAATTTCCCTTCATTTTGCAAATATGATTAAGTTGATTATGTTCTTTGGTGTGTATTTAACAAATTCCGCATAATAGCAATACTATACGCTAGGAATTAGGAACGAAATATCAGGCATTAAAACGACAATGACTAAAAGTTTAATATCGAAATGGTCACCAACAGCTGATCAAGGTAAATTTACGGTGCGTGGCTTACTACTATTTTATTTTAATTTTGTACGTGTGGATCATGCAACCACACTGTTTCGATGAATATTATTGCTAGATAAAATCCCAAACACTAAAGAAATAGATGTATAAATTTCTTTCGATATTGTTGCAAACAATGCTTATATCAATAAATATCATAGCTACAACTTACCATTCATTTGGAAAGCAGTATTCCCTAAATTACTTTGTTATTACGCTTAGCTAGACAATGGCACAGCAAGCTAGGTATTCAGTCTACTAAATCATATCTTGAGGAAGGAGGTCCCTAAGAGATGAAGCATTCAAAGAAGGTTATTGTAGAAACCATTTTCATATAAGTTGCCCTATTAGGGTTATGAAAATGTCAATATCAAGAATTGCAAACGGCCAGTGTAAATAATTTTCAATTTGTATACGAAGACTGCGCTCGCCAATCCAAAATGTATCTAGTGGTAGTATTTTACCGACATATCATTTTGGATATCTGCTAATGTAACACCAAACGTTGAATCTGAGAAGCTGCTTTGCCAAGTTAACACGCGATATTTATTTGATCGTAGAATAGCTATACAATTTTCTGAGACCAAACTTATAGCATAGACAATAGCAAATCATTACTTAAAACGCATTTTAGTATTAATACAGGCAACCTTATTTCGAACTAAACATTACCATATTAGCTTATATCAGTCCCCTGCTGCTCGGATCCAGTTACTTCCGATAAAACGTCGTATAAACATGTAAACATGAAGTAAGAATAATACCTATAATCTAGGCTCTTTGTATAGGGCGTCTCCAAAGACCAACTAGATGTTTTGTAAAGATGTATACATTTTCAGATACTACATTAAGTAAGTAGCAGAGGAGAAAATGAAAACAACACAACATGTATTTCGTGTTAGTATTATCGAATTAATTTCAGTTCATTGTTGGCCTTCTCTGGACCCAATAATTTCTAAGTCACAAAGAAATTAATAGCATCGTTAAAATACCTGGTACGGGAATATATGAAAGGGCGGATGAAATTTGTTGACCGTACCAAATTACAAAGTTCTGATGACCTAAAGGTCAGGCGGTCCCTTATTTACCTTTAGATAAACCACGTAAAATATTCGATACACTCTAATAAAGTCGAGTAATAGTTTATGAATAAGAGCCACAAAGGAACAGCCTAAAAATAATAACCCTTTTTACATAATTTTAAATTTTAATAAACGTACAGCACTCTGTGTGGTCGCTTTAAAATTACAAAATTTTTGTATCAAAGCTACAAACATTTTATAACGTTCTACATCTCAAACGAAATTTTATCATACCATTACTATTCTATGCCGTATGAAATAAATCATCAATTTTATGGAAGCGGGATTGCCTTATTCAAACATTTCTTATAACGACTTTGTTAAATATTGTATTTCCCTTGCGTGATATATACTTTTTGCTTGAACCAACGTATATTTCTTTGAGCTGGAAAGGTAAGAAACACATGTGAGTTTGCGTATCGCATAAAAATTTTACTTCTGAAAAAACCAACGAAGATCGTGCGAATATACATAAAAAGTGTACTAATTAATTAGTTGTAGCAAACAATTCAAATATTCCTAAAAATAAAAGAACTGAACTTGTTAAGTACCTTTTATGAATGATTTTTTGAAATACCACTTGAAATATCAGCGGTTTATCCAATTTGGTTCAGGTCAGTTAACTGAAACCTTTATAACATCTTATAAGTTCGTTGATTACCATTTTAAAAATGACAGAAATTGTCTCAAACTAGCTGATTAAAAAATATTCCTATTTAGACGTCTTTATTAGCCTTTCATATATTCATACCCATTCGACAATAATTGAAACCTCTAACGTTCAATATTCAATATTAATAAATATCATAAAATACATTTTAGATATTTCAATTGCATAAAGTGTATCACATGTAAATGTATAAAGTCTCACCTCTACATTTGCATTATGCAGTTTATAAATGTGCATAAATTAAACTGCAAGTAATTAATTAATAAACTTGATTTCAGTATATAGAAACACCGCACATCTAACATCGAGAGTCCAGGGAAAATGTAACATTCACAGCCTTTATGGAAGCTACTAATTAAATAATATGACATACAGATAATATTCTGTTTTTAATACTGTCGGTATAGTAATGCTTTATCGAAGTTAATTTTTAGATTTTTAATTATTATAAAGTAATATACAGCACGTCCTTAGGTTCCTAAGTAGCGTAAGCGGTAAAGCACTCGAAAAAGACGGTGTAACTAATGATATGATATGGCTAATAAGTAGTTTATACTTTGCAGATTAAACTGTAAAATATTATCAATAACTATATATATAACACAACGTCCTGTTTATACCAAAACAACTTCTAAAATACTTTGAGCAGGATACCCTTCGAGCTAGCAAATACTTCTGTTAACTTTTAAAAGCTCATGGATATACCATTCAGAATAAGTATCTTCGATTGTAACATAATGAGGTATAAACGCACTACGATAAACATCTCCAATACAAATATATTTTTCCCGTCATTAACCGTGGAAATTTGCAAATAATAGCCAGTGTTTGAAGTGTCCTTTGGTATACAAATTAAAACGAATATTTACAACACAAACAAATCTGCACACAAAGAGCTATTTCAGGAAAACTTTTTACAAAAATAAAGCTTACCATAAGATGACCTAAATCTGTAAAGTGTCCGTTTATACTTTTTTTATTTTATTAAACTTACAGTATATTAACAGCATGCATAGCGTGGCAAAAATATGAATTGTATTGATTTATAATTGTAGATAACGATAACAAAATTGAGTAGCCAATTCACACTAACAATATTCTAGACCACGAATAATTTAATAACTTTCCAAATAAAGCAAAAATTCCATATTCATCCCGTGTTGAAAAATGGTTGCTATAAAATTGTAAATTCGTCATAAAATCAATATGGAAATATCCTGATATATACGATGTAGAGGGATAATGCAGCCGCGAAAACTGAAATACATGTAGGTAAATCCCAAGTAAGTTCGAGCAGTTTCTCTGTGCATCGACAGCCTTTGGCCGTTGCGGCAAGTCTTCTCAAAATGCAGATTTTAAAAGCATAGCGCATCAGATGCATGCAAATCCCTCAAAAACCGCAACACTGCAAGCGGATAAATCGGCGGCGAGATTTTTAAGGAAAGAATTTGTTTCTGCTTCCGTAGAGATCAAGGCACAACAAATATTTGTCATGGTCCAATTGAAAAACCCTCATTAAAGGAGGAGGCTGCGATTTTGTACCTTAAAGAAAGAAATCTGAGAAAAACATCAAAACGCGGATGTTTTGAACTATTTTATTTGAAATTTCTTGATAAAAGTGTAATAAAGAGATGATGATGGCTTAATATTTTAATTAGTTTTGTAGTACATGTGCTCAGCTGAATAAAGTTTACATAGTCAACATAATAGTGTAGTTGCATGAAGTAATTAAGGCTAACTATTTTGTTTTAATTTGCTGAATAAATATAGATTTAATTAAAATATTTGCATTTATGTTGGAAAACTAATTAAGTGGCATAACTTATGAACCGGAAATATAGGATGTCGTTCAGTAGTTCAGCATTTTCGTAGTAATGCTCTTTATTGATTCTACAATATATTGAAATTCTCAACATTCCCCAGGCAATTTGAGGCATTGTTTTATCATTAGTGACTGAAGTCAACAATGCAGTTCCACGTGCCTTGGTTATTGCCTTCTAATTAGAGATATGAAGCATCGACGACTTATTATCAGCTAAATATGTGTATATTCTTTTTCGCCTTATGTCCTGTGAAACGATTACATGTAGAACTACTGATTTAACGATCTACCATTATGCAATTGCTTTTGTCTCTTTTAGCTGAATATCTTTATCAGAATATTCGTTAAAATAACTAATGCTAAACGATATTTAAGGAATTACAGCTAAATGCTTTTTGAAATTACAAGATTTCAGTCTATTTCCCAATATGCAGATTAGAACTTCTATTGTAAGTAATCAGATTGGCATTATTAAAGAAATGTATTATAATAAAACTTATAGGTAATTCGTGTACAACTTTTAGATTTAAAACTCCTATTTGTATGGTGAACACAAGATCTTTTGTATAATGAAGTTTAATCGTTACATACAACTTTGAAACTAAATTGCCACAGCCATACGAATAATAATATCATCATCGTCTGCCAGGATTAAACCGTTGTGGTTTGTTCAGATTTCATGTTTGTGTGTCTTCTAACGTTTCTTTGGGCGCCCCAACCTTCTTTTCCCTCGTGGTCGATACTGTAGGAAGTTGTTTTGTGATATGGCAGTCGTCCATTTTTAATATATGTTCCCTCCAGTTGTATCTTTATTAGTCAATTTTCTTAATAAATTAAAAATATTGAACTCTTGGCGTATCTCTTCGTTCCTTTTAAGGTCCAGTAACGTGTACCCGGCCACCGATCTTAGGAATTACTTCTGTGTAGATTCAATTGTGTTTCTTGCTTTTTGCATGAGGGTCTAATTTTCTAATCCATATCATTACATAAATATACTCATGTTTAACATTTCAAAAAATCAGAGAGCATGTCGCATAATTACATGTTTGCAATGTATTTACTGGTTCACACAATTAATAACATGTAATATTTTAGTATAAAACATGACGTTGATAAAGGTTTTACTAGCGGGAAATTGATTTATTGGGTTGTTTGTATGTGCAACTTTTACGATGTCCCGAGATGTGCTAATACTGTTTCAAAGTAATAAATCATTGCTGAAATTACGGTATTGCTGTGCTACTTGATTACGTTATACATAACTGTTGCTTTTAAACCAATCAATTTAAGGTGAATTGGACGTCTTTTTATTCTAGCGGGGTATTCAATGTTACCTGTTTATCAAAATGAGTGTTTCTCAGTTGCTGGGTTTATTTGTTTGTACTGTACATAATCCCGATTCTTTCTTTTCTTCAATCTTGATTAACTTTTAGTTTATCCCTGCCATTTTAGTAAAAGCTATTTTAAAGATTATTTAATGTTTACTAGTCAACTCGGTGCTGTTATCACACTTATGTGACATGACCATTATAACTTTAGAAAGTGATTAGTCTGTCTTAAATTCTGAAGGAAGTATCTTTTAATTTAGGTCTTTTTCTATTTAATCAGTTCCTCTTGAGTTAAACAACCCTTAAAAGAAAGTTTCTAAGTAAGCAAAAAGCTGGCTTTGTCTCAGAATCTGCAGTTTTGCCTTTCCGGGCCAATTGAAGCTATTGAAAGAGATGAGAACTTTTCGATACACTCACCTTTCGTTGTTATTAAGCACCGTGTTCGGCACACATCCAATCTTTTCGACGGTTCCAAATAATCGTATGGGTGAATGAATCGGTAGAAATGCGTTTTCCAATCCGGTGGATAGATGGACGCAACGACGATGAACTGAGGTTGTAAAAACCGAGCCCAATTTCCCCAAAGCGGGATAATGGGGATCAAGGCAATGTCTTTATCTGAGGAGCATCGCTGATAGAACGTTGCATACGTGACTAGATTACCATTATGTCATTGAGACTCCATCAAAACACGAAAGTGCAAGTGGAAAACTTAAGTTTCACACAAAAAGAGCCCCTAGAAAAATGAGCACCTTCTTAAAAGCAACCTTTAAGCGGTTTTTTATTTTGTCATAAAAATATGTAAATATTATATTTCTGTTGAATCTTATACATGCTTCGCTATATATTGTGTAAGAACGGAAACTAGTTATTATGTACCTATTAATTTCGAGCTTTAGTGTCGAATTAATTTGTAAAAAAAAATTAATGTAATGTCTTAATAGGCAGAATTTTCCTTCTAAAACAACCTTATCTGATTTGTCATTTAATTTGAAACAGCTATTATAATTTTCGTAAATATGTCCTTTCCTTTGTTCTGTTTACGACAACGTAGTTGAAAATTAATTGTTTATACATTCTTAATATCTTCCCTTCTGCTATTTTATTAACTGTGTGTAACATGAATGTAAACATAACAACGCGTATTACTATAAGCTTTATAATGCAAAGCAAATATAAGGTGCATCTGAGCAAATAAATCAGCTTTTGTTCTTTTAGTAGTAGTTTCGTTGTGGGAAAAAGCTGTGGAGAGATCTGAAATTACATACTCTACTTAGTACTTTAATGAAGAAGCTTTAACATTAAAATTGAAAAAAGGCCTAACTAGCCGACCGTATCAAATTTAACACTTTTTTTGTACAGTACGCCGACCAGGAAGCACGCTTTTTTACTCTTTGTTTCGATATTTTTTGTATAAATTTTGTTGACCGTTTCAACAGCTGCCTCGTACTGCAAATTCCTGAACCAATAAATATAGAAGTTAACTGTATGTAGTTTTGTCTATACCCCAACACTGAATATGCACAGTTACATATTTAAGCACGCTCAGTTTGTTACGTATGTTGCCTTTTTATTTATTAAATGTGTATGCACTATGCATTTTAGCTTTCGACTAATGCACTTCCCTTGCCTTTGCAGAAGCCGATTACACCCTGGATGACTCTTTTTGGATCGAGGAAAGCCCGGCCGGTAAGTCACTTTGATGTTCACTAACCCTTTTTTACTTATACAGTTTTTATTTGCTTGTGCCACTTTTGCATACGGCAGTTTGAAGCTACGTTAACGAAGTTGACTGTAAGTTCTCTGCAACATATACTAATGATGTTCAAACTTTAAGTTTCTCCAGTGCAATTCTTCCAGAGGAAGAAACCGTTTATTTAAATATGTTCTTTCTTATGTAGCTCTATTTTTGGAAAATTTTGCATACTTAACTATCCATTTTCAAGACTTAAATTATGGATTTCAATTCAATGTTGAACTGTAAATTAGTAAGGTATTTAATGCAAACCGCACGTAGATGTTCACATTAGTTTTTAGGTTTCTTCTACCTTATAAACACTATTACATATGTATTCGGTGCCAAAAGACATCACTCTACTTAATACTAAAGAAGTTGCCTTTAGGGCAGGAAAACATCCCTGCACATTTTCATTATTTAGCCGATCTTCAGTTTGCATGGAAACGTATAACTAATTAAGATGATTTGAAAGAAATTATTTTGCAGCTTCTTAATATTTCCTCAAAGACGAACTCTGTTATGTTTTACGATCGAAAAATCGAGATACAATCGATATTTTAATGCAAATAAATAAATAATGCAGATATTCTAAAGATTTCTTAGACTTAAGCCTGTCTAGATTCCTGTAAATCCAGTATAATATTCAGTTGTGCTTCCATTACCATATTTATTAAACTCAGACGTATTTAACTTTAGGTTGACCTAGAATTCCTCTATTCGACACCATTTACAATAAAGACTTAATTTTGGAATAAACTCGGGGAGGAAATGTACCCGGGAACTTCAAGTTGGGAATTATTTACTGAAGGGTATTATTTGCGAAACGCATTATTTTATTCCATTTTCATGTTAATTGGATCCTGCTGCATTGTCCAACCGTGGGAAGGCCTCCTAACTCAATTTAAATTACATTTGAACACAAAGAACTCATTCAAGCTCTCCGTTCCCTCCTTCGTTGGAATTAGAAAGTTTATCCTGAATTATTTCGTGTGTCAAATTGTTGAAAACGTTTGACTCGACTACGTTTCTATTAATTAGTGTTCTTTATATGGGAAAACTAATTGATTACCCGAACGGTTTACTCAACATTTTTGTTTACAAGCGCAGTCGACATGAAAAATTTTACATTTGCAAAGTACAAATATTTGCTTAAATGAATAATATCCCTAACCGTGGACAATGGGACACATACTTCCAACCTTTGTTCTAATATTTATTTTGTACGATTAAAAGCTTCAATTTATAAATTTTATGAAGCAGAATTTATCTCTTTTCCAGATAATCCTGTTCAATTATTGGTTAAATGAGGAATACTAAATTGTTTTCAATAAAACGCTCAATTAATATGCACAATATCGAAGCTCTAATCAGTTTCTTCAGTTAATAGCCAATACGCAATATAATATAATATATTAGTTAATAAGTTTCTTCAGCTTAAAAGGTTCTTACAAATGCATACGCTTTTCCTGGAAAAAGGAAAGTTTTAAAACACATGGAATTACTGAACTGGTGCTTCTAACAACGCCCTAAATGTTTGGACTTGACAGTCTTAACACTACAACCACCATCTAGTTCGGCAAGTATTCCTCTTAGCCGTAATTGGTGTCGTAACATTAAATACGCATGGCCTATTACATTTTACAGCCCTAATTTCGCGTGTGCGAAAAGTGACCACTGTGTTAAGAGATCTTCATTCCAAATAACTCTGAACTGTTCAAGTGTTTTATTAGGATTAAGTTAAAATGAAAAACAAGTACTTTTAATTTTTGGAGAGAATGTAACTAGGGTGTTTATTAAAACGCAAAATAGTTACAGTTTTTAGAACCTACAAAATGGAAAATAACATAAGAGTAACCAATTCAATTCAAAATAACAAATCAGGTAACACTCTAGAATAGTAGTTGCTACTAATACAGCTGTGGAAATGATCTAATTACTTATAACATTACTATAGGCAGTGCGTGTTGTGTAATAATAACACATAAGCTACATTTACAGGTGTCACGATTTCAAAAACAATGAAAAAAGTTGAAGTAAACGTATAATCTCTTGAGATATAGTTCTTAAAAATGATATTTTTGCCTCATATTTAGATAAATGCGTCGCTATAAAATTTAAAAAAATGAATAAAAGTCTATAACCATATTTTCTTATTGACGTATTCTGTCATCATCATCATCATTACCATTGTGATCCTCGTTTGTACCGCTTGCGCAGTGTCGAAGCGGTGTGCGACAAGGCTAACTTGGGCTATGCACAACAGGGCCCGACAATGTGTTTACCATGTTGGTGCGTAATTATTCCTAAGCTGCCTGGTGTAAGTTGTGTGTACGTGTGTAGAGCCTTGTTACTCCTCTAGTGCGATGGTACTATAACGAGTGCCATTAATTTGATCTCCAATGACAAATGGAGGCCGGGACCCAGTACCGACTACCCAGGGAATTAGAAGCATTTTCTAACCCTGGAGTGATGAGAACCGAGAAGCACTTGAACTATTACGTCGAAAACCCGATTCTCTTACCGCTGATCCATCCCAGCCTTCTGAAGGATTATTTTTGTATTTTTTATTGCTAATTTTTGAGCCAAGAAATAGTCGACGTAGCCAACTTAGCTCATATGGCAAACCATAACATCTACATCTTTAGCTGAGTGATTATAGTAAAACTAATTTAGTACGAATACAAATTGCTACTTCATATTTATTCTTTGTTATTCGCTTGCTCCTTAAAGTGTTTTTCACTAATTCCAGTGCCATCGCACGATATTTCAAATATCGCTACCGTAATACCATATTACATTCTACATATTATTTGTAAAAGTAACACGCACAATTTGAATTTCTAGCCTAATAAAGCACCGTATACAAATTTTTAGTCTTTAGAAGACTTTTATTACATTGAATTACTCAACCATTAACAAGAACACCAACGAAAGTAATGAAAATTGCGGCTGACAGATATATTAAAAATGTGCACGCGCTTTTGGACTCTGAGGATGTAAGTGCTGATAAATAACAAATTAGCGCACAAAACTTTAGCACCCTTACTAAGGCTTGTTACTCCTCTAGTGCGACGTTACTGTGCCCTTACTAAGTCTTGTTACTCCTCTAGTGCGACGGTACTATGATGAGTGCCATTAATTTGATCCCCAATGACAAATGGAGACTGGGACCCAGTACCGACCACCCAGGGAATTAGAAAAATTTTCTAATTATACCCGATAAGCACTTCAACTATTACGTCCAAAGCCTGACTCTCTTACCGCTGAGCCATTCCAGTCATCTGAAGTATATTTTTTATTGCTAATTCTTGAGTCAAGAAAAGTTCGACGTAGTCAACAGTATGGCAAACCATAACATTTACATCTTTAGCTGAATGATTATAGTAGAAATAATTTAGTATGACGAAAAATTGCTGCATCATATTTATTCTTTGTTATTCGCTTGCTACTTAAAGTGTTCTTCACAGTACCGATATTTCAAATAACACTACCTTAACACAAAATTACATTCTACATATTATTTATATTAAAAGTAAAACGCGTAATGTGAATTTCTTGCCTAATTAAGCACCCTAGTAAACCATTTACAAGATCGTCAATGAAAATAATGAAAATTGCGGTTGACAGATATATTACGAAATGTGCGCGCTTTTGGACTTTGGGGATATAAGTATTGATAAATAACAAATTAACGGACAAAACTTATATTTAATAACACCCTTACTAAACCTCCATCATTGTCAATTACTGTGTACTATGGTGCTAGGACTTATCAGATGGTCCTAACACCTAATAACGTATAAATAAGATACAATTGGAGAGATC
>JABXWE010032611.1:0-10265 GCA_014611495.1 Limonius californicus | reverse complement strand
AATATAAGCTACTCAAAACTGATTAGGGATATTACAGTGTAAGACACTTAAAGGCAACATCAATTGCATTTATAATAAAAAAAACTATCAAAACAACAAAATATAACTTCTTTTTAGTAATGAACATGAAAATTACAACAAACGCACGTTTAAAGAAGAAATTTAACAATATTATAATGAAAATCGTTATTGTCTCCTTTCAAGTAACTTTAATTTATCAAATTCTAATACCGCGTGACACCTCCTCTGGCACTAATAACTTCTCTGCACCTAGTTGGCATACTCTTAATGTAATTATCAATATGTTCTTGTGGAATTTCATGCCACAGTACCGGCAATACATCCCTCAGCTGTTGCACAGTAGTAGGCCCTGGATTATGATGATCCAGCTGTCTCTGCAAAAGATCTCTTGCAGGCTCGATGGCGTTGAGGTCTGGAGATAGCGGAGGAAGAGCAATATGGTTTATTTCCTCATCTCGAAGCATCTCTAAAACAACCCGAGAACCCAGCAACATGGTTCATAATGATGTCTTGGGCATAACGTTGGTTCGTGAATGTACCATTAAAGATATGGAGGTCAATACGCCACCCCAAAGAAATTTTGTCTATACCGTAAGATCACCACCACCAAAGGCAACGGCTGGTTGGGTATACTGTGGTAAGGCACGATGTCCGGCGCTACGGTACACTCTTCGACGCCGACTATCATTGCTGGGATAATATATGGACTCGTCCGAAAACAGTATATCATCTCACGGTGTTGTTTCTTGAAGCCTACGTCATGATCATTCCACCCGGTGTCTTCGTTGAGCCACAGTTCTTGCAGGCCATCTCAGGGGGCGGTATAAGGTAAGTCCTACCCCGTCTTACCTCAAACAATCGATTTCTCACAGTTTGGTCGGAGACTCAATTTTCTGTGGCATTCTGGAGTACTTGCTGTAGATGACGAGCAGTTGAAAAAGGGTGCATTCTTGCATTAATTACAAGAAGTTGATCCTCTCGAGGTGTTGTGATGTGAAAAGGTACACTTCCAGGCCTTCCTACCGTGGTACCTGCTTCTCTAAGGCGCGAAAGGGCACGTGAAATTACGCTCTGTGCGATTCTTAACATATCGGCAATGTCGACCTGGCGATCTTCTCTTTGGTGCATAGCAACGGTTAAATTTCGTTGTTCTATTGTTAAATGGTCTCTCTGCATTGTTGTTTATTATTAAGAACACAAATGTAACACACGAATGAAACAACAATGAAAAAAAAGATCCTAGAAAGACAGGAAAGATTATTCAATCAAACACACAAACTCGGCTTGACAGTAATATGGTTGAACAATTGCAACTGGCTTTGATTGTTTTTTGATTTTTAACAACAAGCATTGCCGCTTGCTCTAATTATCAATAGTAGACGACCATTAGCCGCCAAATATAGACATAAATGCTTTATATTACTGTGTATATCCCTATCAATTTTTGAGTAGTTTATTTAAATTATCCCTTCGTTTAATGTTGTAGCATATTTACAACCAGGAAACATACAATAGTGTGTACATGTACATAAGTAATGTACATAGTATTAATTCTTAAATTCACAATCCGTTTAAAATAGTAGAAAAACAAATAAAAAGTATTTTTAAAAACTTTTTCTAGTTACCTCTCATAGTTATAAGGTTATTTCACAAATTAATATTTTCAAAAGTTTAGTATTTAAAATTTACAACTAGTATCGTATACAGCCTGTTTCATCTAACAAGTTTAAGATTATATTTGTTTCATTTTTATTTATGATAAGATTTGTAAATTCTAATGCACTATCTATTCAAATTAATGCTTGCAATTGAGTTTTATATTTTTGCGAGAGAAAGTTTATTTTTAATAGAGCAGTGTTCGAGTAGGAACGAATCTACAATAAGGCACGCAAGGGACTTGCTGCTTGGATTAGTTAATGAAGGCACAAAGAAAGATAGAGTTTTAGTAAATTGATTGTTGTTTTTAGAAAAATTTATAAAGTTGATAATAGTGAAAGATTTGCAAAAACCAATTATTTCATTATATGTAATATTTTGGTAAATAATTCGCAAGTACTAGTTAGGCAACCCCTACTACTTGCGATTATTGCACGTTTCAAACTTCGGTCACGTAGTACATAATATAAAACAAATACATATAACAGTTTTAACTTTTCTAGCCCACGTTTTGAATTAGAAATTCTCTTAATCAAATAGTTTAATAACTTAGGAATTAAAAAATAAAATTTGTAACAAACTACTCCAAAGTTGTTTGAATAGTGAATGTGAAGCATCTACACCAAATATATTACTGTTTGAATTGCGATTTGTATGAATGCCAAATCAATTTTCTACAAAGAAATAATGTAACTTGTATTAAACCGGTCCAGACTTCTAGATTGTTAATTCAATAATACCTAATGCATAAAATCATACGTAGAAAGTATAAAACCAATACATGCATATAAAATAAAGGTAAATTTATTATTCTTTATTTAAAAACCTACTCAAGGTTGCTTGCTTTTGACGATCTTTTAAATTTTCAAAATGGTCAGCAACATTATCATTGAACAGGTTAATGCTTCTGTTGACTACTCATTCTCATTCTGAGATTTGGGAAAGTGAGCTACCTCACGTGCACTTAGGCCACATAGGTGGACCCATTGTGCTGCCTCCCCAGCAGCTCCCCAATTTGGGTATCACCCAAGCCATCCAATTCTTTGGATGTACTTGAGGACATCCGCAACTGGGAAGTTGCTGATTTTTTCCATCTCAGGCTACTGCAATATTAAAATGCAGTATTTCCATCAGGCCAGGTGCAGTTCTTCAGTGGTCAGCTCATTTTTTATGATCTGCTACCAACTTTTTCACATCCTCATCGTCCACTTACAAACCCATGGATGTTTTCAGGCACACAATACATCAGGGACCACCAATTAGTTTCATTGGGGGTCCGTTTTTAAAAATTATAAGACTGTCGCGGTCCGTTTGGTAGATGATAACTAGCAACCAAGATTTAAAATGCCAATTAACAAATAAAACAAAAAGAAATCTGAATAATTATTTATTCAGGATACATCTAACTACCTAATGCACAAAAATAACAAAGTAAATATCTAATATTAATGCGAAAAATGACATTTTTTACTTTGAACTATCTGTCTGAAGTCTGGAGTTAAGTTGGTGCAAGCTATTGACATTAAATCCTGGAGATGATCATCGGTAAGTCGAGATCGAAATTTATTTTTAATGAAGTTCATCTTGGAAAACGCTGCTTCACAAATATATTTTGATCCAAATAGTGTACAAAGTTTCAAAGCTAAATTTTTTAGTTCTGGGTATTTATTACCACACACAAATTTTATCCAAAATTCTTGGCAAAGAACTTCCGTATTTTTGTGTTTTAAAGCAGTATTTTCTTGGAAATCGATCATTTCCATCTGTAGAGCAGCTTTATTTACTCCCGAAAACATTTGCAGCTTCATTGCTCCATTCACCATCAGGCTGCAGAGAGTAAATGTTGCTGAGAATTTCCACAACATTCTCAATTTTCTTAAACTCTGCGAATCTGTTTTCGAATTCTGATTTAAGATCATTAATGAGAGTCTTGTATTGGCCGACGTCAATCTCGTTGCCACTGTTCACTATTTTTAAATTAGGAAAGTGCAAGCGTTCTGTATCAAGATCGTTATTCAAAAGATCGAGTTTTTGTGAAAAGTTTCTCACTTCTGACAGAAGTTCCCATACAAGCTTTCCTTTCCCTTGAAGGTTCAGGTCATTGATGTGTTTAAAAACGCCCGATAAAAAAGCGATGGTAGCCATATTTTTTTCGCTTAGAAAACTTAAATAGGCGTCTGCTGAAGCATGATCAGTATTAGAAAGAAGTATCTTCAAATCTTCTAAAATGGAGAAGAATCTTTGTAAAACGCAGCCTTTGCTTAACCACCGTACATTGTAATGCAGCAGTAGATCGTCATATTGTGCATTAACTTCGTCAAGAAATGATTTCAAGTGACGATGTTTCAGAGATGAATTGGCATAATTTTGGATAATATGTATTGAATACTTATTATCCACCACTACAGCCTCCTATTTAGGCTATGTCTCAAAACTTTCAGTCTCCGACTGGCACAGTCTTGCTGTAACTTCTTCCAGGCAGAATTTACTGCCCCGAAAGATGCTTTCCTCCAGACTTGGTCTATTAACTTCAAGCAATGGAGGATATTGAAGTTGTTCTTTAAAAAATTTCGGAGGAAAATACCTTCGGAAAAGTACCTTTTTGAAGTTCTAAATGATCTACTTGACTTGAGTTAGAGAAGTGGTTTTGGGGGAGTAAGTACAATTTCACTTGCATAAAAGCTTTCATTTCAATATTCTATTAAAGCACTATTAAAAATCGAAACAGACCATGTGCACGTGGTACTGTCCGAATTTTGGGCAAATGTAGGCATGTCGAGTTGAATTTTATTCCAAACAGTTGGCTGAATGCTTAGTAAATCCATAATAATAGCAACTTGGATCAAAATAACAAAATTAAAGTTGAAACTAAAACTTTGAAATTCTCTGTAATTATCAATTTCGACAATACCTAGTCCAAAAAATGCGTGTAACATTGGCCGAATTTTCCTATAGGTACTTGCAATAATAATGTCTATGCAATTTTGTTCGTATTTTTGGAGGACAGCTTAATCACCTAAGAGAAAAGAATTAAGAAACATGTCAAACAACATAAATGAGGGAACAAGGAGGGTAGGATTAGAACTTAACTACAATAAAACAAAATATTCGCCAAATCAAGAAAATGGAGAGCTAGAAATTGGCGGCCATAGATTAGAAAAAGTTTAACACTTTACATACCTTGGCCAAACAATCAGTATTGGAGAATCCAATCAAAAATGGAAGATTGACCAAATAATAAGACTTCCTTGGGCCGCTTGTGGAAAATTAAAAAACCTTCTGGAAATGAATACACCTCTCCAACTGAAAGCTGAACTCTACAGTCAATGCATAGGTACTAGAACATATACCTGGGTTTTGTCTAAAGCAATAATCGACAAACTCAAAGCAAACCAAAGAGCAAAAAGAAAGAAAAATACTTTGATTAACTTTAAATGACCATAACACAAACATGCGGATCAGGGAAAAAACAAAGTGACAGACGTTATAAACAGAGTAGCCTTTCTGAAGTGAGAATGGCTGGACATGTGGTAAAATGGAGCGGAAAACTAATAAGGGGAGAAAAGAGAAGTGTAACAAGCATGGATCGACGACATCAAACAGCGGGATTAAACTGATACCAAGTTGCATACGAACGCAATCGACTGAAAAATGTTAGAGAGACCTATATCCAACGGATTGAAACCGGCTGAAAAAGAAGAAATAACGAAGTTTGTTTGAAAATGGGAACCGAAGGAATATCTTCTGTAGTTTTAAGTGCACATTACTAGCTAAATACAAATATATTTACATTGTGTTCTTATTACTTCTTGTATAACCGGAAGTAATATCAACTTAATAATTAGTAAACGTAATTTTTAAATGGATAGCTACCTAGGTACCTATATCTTATATGCAGTATTTTAAATGTACCATTATATTGGTGTTTAGTTTGCATATTTTTACTACAACAAGTTCGAACAGTATATTACAATATTATGATCTTCGAAAATTAGTAAAAATTTTCATGGACTTGCTTCATCAATGAATAATACCGTGTTGTAGGGCTTTATTGGGTTACAAAATCCCAAAAACTTCGTTGTGTGCGATTTTTTGCCGTAACTTTGATGTTGACATGATTCGTATGGATAAAGGTTATTAAAGAATTGATGATTTATCTCAACCGATTAATGCTTTTTGAGTAATGCGGCATTAACAATGACGTTTTCAAAACTTCTTTGAAGATGCTAGCAGCGAGCTCCGTACTAATATTTTTGTAAGTCGTTTACTCTCCTGTCATGTCATTAAATATAATCAAAATTCATAGAATCACCTTCGAAAACTAATGTGGAAGGGACGCCAATGTACAACCTTGCGTCTGGTAGCATAAATACCGAGATCCGGCTCTGTGTCATAGTAACAATTTACAAATTCTCTAATTTAGAAGATATTTAATTCATAATTTTTATTAAAATTTAGTGTTACGAAAAAAGGAATAATCAATATATAACATTTATTATTAAACGCATTTTATGTAAATCCAGGTATTAAAAATATTTAAATTTAAATGATTTAGCGCCTCAAAACATACCGGAAACAAACAAGGCGGCCACGTTGTCGATAAAACAGTTGCCGATCGTCTTTTAAGTCTCGGAAAGTTGCGACAACCACGTTTTAACGAAGGTGAGTTTTGCCGATAAATTATTTTTATGCGGGACTTGAAAATAAGTTTATTTTGTACGTATATGTGGTGCTAAGTTGTCGAGGTAAAGGTTTCATTGAACTAAATACAGAAAATGTATAGTTAAAATGAAATTGTTTGGAATGTGAATGTGACAGGTTATGTTGGACAAGTAATAAGTAGCATATTTGTTTTTTCAGAAACGTCGCGATGCAAATTTTCGTAAAAACTCTCACAGGCAAAACCATTACCCTCGAGGTAGAGCCATCAGACACTATCGAAAATGTAAAGGCTAAAATCCAAGATAAAGAAGGCATTCCTCCAGATCAGCAGCGGTTGATCTTTGCCGGTAAGCAATTGGAAGATGGTCGCACATTGTCAGACTACAATATCCAGAAGGAGTCTACCCTCCACTTGGTGTTGCGTCTCCGTGGTGGAATTATCGAACCATCTCTCCGCATCTTGGCCCAGAAATACAACTGCGACAAGATGATCTGCCGTAAATGCTATGCAAGACTCCATCCTAGGGCAACAAACTGCCGCAAAACTAAGTGTGGCCACACAAATAACTTGCGCCCCAAGAAGAAGCTAAAATAAGCTGCTTTTTTACCACTGGACCGAGATGGGTTATTACTTTACCATCAATTTTAATAGCAGGATTGGTATTCATAATAAAATGTAAATTACAGTTAATAAAGTACTTTCTTTGAATTGTGTTATGTTGTTAATATGCCTGTGTTATGAAAATGGTGAAGTTTTATAAGAAAGCAGTTACTTTTATAAATACTTGCATACAAAATGTCTTTGACGTTCTGTAATGCACTTTGCAGAAACGTATCCACGTTTGTTAACCTTCCAGTAGTCGCACCTTTTATCTGGACACCAGTAGTCGCAGTAGGTCTCTCAGACCCCTGGGTATTCTGACTTTTTGCACTCATACTAATTGAGATGTATTGCTCATTACTGAATATATTTGTTTATTAGGATAATTACACACATTAGTCACAAAATTTACACTTCTAACTTTATTTGAAAATTCACAAAATAATATCAAAGCAAAATGTGCATTTCTTGACGTTATCTTAATATGTTCTGTTTTTTCAAATTTTACTTTAAAAATGCCATATATCATTATTGAAATAATGAAAATAAGGTTCATTTAGTGTAACAAAAAGGAATCAAATGATTTAAATCAGCTCAACCATCACCATCACCATCAATATGTAATCACTTACAAGTACACTTCACTTGGTTCACAGGTGGTAATTCTCAAAAGAATACACCTAAACTAATGCGCTTTCGTATGAGCATAAGAGAGTACTCGATCGAAAGGTACTGAAAACGACCAAGCGTAAGATCAAAAAATTACAGAGTTATAGCTGAAATAAGAATTGTCAGATCTGTGAGACCCCGTGCGACTACTGGAAGGTTAATTTGTTTGTGTTCTGTTGATCTATGAAGTCAAGAATTGAGGATAAACCGACAAACTTGCTTTAAATATCAAGAAGTGGTTTAGATTTCAAGATCGATCATTGTAGGCAAAAGTTTTTAGCATCCATAAATTGATAAAAGGTTTCATCTGTCTGGTTTTGCACGTCTGTTTTTAAATTGCATCAAGGATTTTTCATATTCAAATATACAATATAAAGCTGCTAAAGATAGTGGAGCCATCAATGCCATAACAATAGAACAGTGGCATGATTATTGGTAGCACACCACAACGAAGCTTGTGCTACATATCAAAAGTTGGAATAAGTTGAATCATTCATTGGAATTTTGTTAAAAGATTAAAAAAAACAAACTAACCACAAAATTAAAAGAAAAACGTCTGAATTGGCATTTGCTTCTAATTTTATTATAAATAATATATTACTATATCACATATTAATATAAATATTGCTTCAAAACAGTTTACACAAAAGACTTGAATTGGAAGAGATTTATAATGTTTTGCATGTTTGCTCCTGAATTACAGCAAGTGTTTTTTACATTCAAACATACAGTATACCTTTCAACGATGATGATAGTTGGGCCATGAATGCCACAGGAAACAATATCCCAATGAGGGTACGCTTACATATCTAATGTTTAGATAGGTTGAATAATTAACTAAAGTTTCTTTAAAAGATTGGAAAAGAATAAGCTGTAGCCACAAAATTAAAAGAAAATTGTCTAAATTGGCATTTGCTTTTAAATCTATTATGTTAGGTATATCACATTTATAAAAGAAACCGTAATTATGAATGAAAGGGCAATTGTATTTGGTAATGGTAAATCAAATTTAAAAGTTTTCAAGCAAAATATATGATTCGCCTAGTTTAGTACCTTCATTTGTATTTGCAGTAAATAACAAATATCACCAAATTATGCACTACAGAGGAGCCCAAATTTAAACCACGTTATGATGAGTTTAATAAAAAGTTACTTGTATAGATAGATAGATAATCGTTTATTTAGCTATAACAGCTATACAACTTCGTAAAACACTTATTCTAAAGCAAAACAAAAAAAAAATATGTAATATACTTATCACTAATTAACACCACTCTTGTTTTATCCTACACAAACAAAAAAAAACTAAAATACAAATAAAATAAAAGAGATTGATCAATTTGTATGTATACTCATTAATAAGCAATAAACGTTTATTATGAGCAGTCTTCAAACCTATCGCTAACTTGCATTGTTTTTTACAAGTAACAATCTGGTTTCTTTTTTAAATTGATCAACAATTTTACATTCTTTGATACTGGTTGGAAGATGATTGCCTCATTAATACCCTTAAAGAATATAGAATTTTGTGTGGATCTTTTATTCTTAGCTTGTGTTTAGTCAGTAAAATTTCCTCGATGGAATTTTTGAATACGCCTACGAAATAGGCAACCAGGGTAGCGGCAGCAAATGGCCATTTGAAAGTACACTGAACTATTAAATTTTAGATACTTAAAATGCTATTACTTTATGCTCTGTTATGTCCGTTAAGTCTTACAAATTTGTAATTAATGTTTTCTCACCTTACCGGATTTGTTATCGTTTAGTGTGTTGCCTACCTTCATCATTTTTTGCGATTATGACAGGTTTTCTTTGCTTTATATTGCAAATTACTCTTCTCTAAAACAATTTAAAAAATAGGTCGATACGTGTATGGTTTTCTAACAATTCAAATTATATTGCTAAAGCGAGATGTATGTAAAAATTTTGTTTATGTGATGTTTATAGCGTAACCTCCATCTTTTATATTAACCGCTATAAAATATGTACCTACTTCTTCAAATATCAATTTTCTAGTCATTTACCATATATTTCAAAAGGTCATTGTATACATTCAACATGTGAACTAGTTTTCTACTGTTACTATAGTCTTGTAATTTAAAATCACTTATATTGTAACTGTACCTTGCTGCTAAAATCAAGCCTTAAATAAAAATTATTTTTATTTCTAGTTTGATAACCATGCACTTCATGACATGATACAACACTTCAGAAAACTACTGTGGGAATAAGCCAAGTTTAATTTTTTGTATAAAAATTAAGGTTTGTAGTTTGACAAGTGCTCTAATATCTACCCAATTAAGTTTTTGTAACATGTAACCAATAGGAGTATACCTGTTGCATTGTAAAATTATTCGCATTGCCCTATTTTGCAACACCTGTAATCTACTTAACTCATTTTGGGTGGCCATAAACAAGATCGAAGCTGAGTATATAATATGTGGAAGCGCAATACAGTTACAAATTGTAAGTCTCGTTTTGTTCAAAACAAAACTACTACATCTATGTAATATTCCCAACTTTCTCGCAATCTTTTTGCAAACATAATTAATATGTCCCTTAAATTTTCACTGTCTATTAGTGCTGTCAAACGATTCCGAGTCTAGAATCGGAATCGGTTCTTTAGCTTTAAGAATCGGTTCTGCGGCGTCGTTAA
>JABXWE010032610.1:0-28737 GCA_014611495.1 Limonius californicus | reverse complement strand
TAATTGTTCTAATTTCCACATCTACATTCTCTGTCAAAAGTATGAAATTATGCCTCTGAATTCTCTAAATTTAAAATTGAGGATCAGTCATTATAATTTCCTCATGAAGTTCTAAGTTCTGTCTTTAAATTCTTATTATTTTTTTTATTTCTCCCTATGTCCCTTAATTTCGAGGTAATTGTTCTAATTTCCACATCCACATTCTCTGTCAAAAATATGAAATTATGCTTCTGAATTCTCTAAATTTATAATTGAACTTAAAATTGTAGGATCAGTCATAATAATTGCCTCATAAAGTTCTAAGTTCTGTCTTTACATTCTATTTTTTTTAATTTCTTCCTGTGTCCCTTAAATTGCGAGTTAATTGTTCTAATTTCCACGTAAATTCGACCTTAACTTGTAATATTTTCACATGAGTTTATATATTTTAATTGAACAATCTAAATTTCACATTTAAACACAAAATTGCAAGTTGAATGTTTGACTTGAAATACGACGTCAGTCTTCAAATTTGCTTCAACCCCAAAATTTTAACAAGTGGGTATCTTGAAATTTAGGCTGTATAATCAATAGTTTGACTTTAACCTTATAATTAGACTCTAAATCTTGATTGATTATTGTTTTTTATCTGAAAATTTCGACTAATCACCAAAATTAAATTTTTTTTTAAGATTACAAGTTGGATTTCTGCTTTAAAATTGAACTTTTTAATTGATTTGGCAGTTATTGTTCAGAAATGAAAATTTAGGGGTGTTTTTTCAATTGCTTCGCTAAATGTGAGTGAGTTCGATTCTCAGTAACTGACCTGGGTAGATTTATTTTTAATACGAGGCACGTGAGATAAGGAAGATGTGCCCTTAATAGTTGAAAGCCTCTTTAAGAAACGATACCTAAGTTTTTCCTGCTTGTGATGGTCTACAAAACGGTTCTAAAAATCGAAAACGCTAGGTTTATCAGGAAAAAGATGTATTTTGTGAGAACGCCACTGGAACGTCCACCCAAACTATGTTCCCACACATGAAATATCGAGCGGATCTCCCACATTTTTAACAGAAAAAATCTTCAATGGAAACAACGGGACTGTCTAATTGGACATCTAAAAATGCCATATTTTTGGCTTTCCTGCGAACCGTGGGCGGGCAGTGTCCAAGAGCCTTCCCAGGACTCCGAAATTCTCGAAACCACTCGTGCACGTGAGGGCACAAAAGTTTTTTGAACCCATAAAAATCCGGTGTGTGTAGTAAATTCGACATGGTTTTGTCCGCGCGCTCAAACTCCAACGTGCTAGCGTTTTTCCCTCGGGTAGAATTTATATATAGAGGCATTCTGTAGTGCCGAATCATGGCAGGGTGTCTGTTTTTAGCGGAGTGAGTCACACACACGGATTTAGTTCAGTTTGTTTGGTTGCGGTGGGGTGTGCTTTTATGTTTTTACTGCACGGCCAGGAGTGGACTCGGGAAAAATGCTTCGGCCACTTCCTGCACGACCTCCCGCTCGGTTCAAAGATTGATGGTTTGATTTTTTTTATTTTCGAATAACCACCGGCGGAATGGGACAAGTTTGAAGTAGCTCCTGAAGCTAGTTCTGGGAAAACGTTTCGGCCTTGGTTCAAAAACTCCGAATACGGCTCTGGTGGTAATTCGTACTTCTCCTGAAAAATCCGCAGCGAAATCCGTAAACGACCATAAAGTTTTTTGAACTTCCTCCAAGCAGACGCAAGGGTTGCGTTGGGTTTTTCCTTTTTGGCCCCCTTTTAACTGCAGCAAAATCGAAGAAGGTGCAAACGGAAATCTTTTACGCATGTCCGGAGGTTTCCGAGGCGGTGCTGTATTTACCACGAGATTTTCAGTTATCGCATCCGTCTCCTTCATGCTCCGCTATTTTGTTTTGAAGAAGTTAATTTTATGATTGCGCCCCTAGGCGATTATTTATGTTTTCGAGGACGGCTCTCCTTGGGATTATTATGGTTTTTGTGAAGTTGGGCTGAGTTTGGGCGCTCTCGTGTTTGTGCGGCTTGGGAGCGAAAGTGTTCCGTTTATGTTTTTACCCATTTCCTGGACTCTGTGTTGAGCATGAGCCTGCTAACGAGTGGATAAATTCGCGAAATAAAGTCAAGGTTTCCAAAATGTGCGACTGTCCTTCCGCTGGCGTAATCACAACACACGAAACCCACAAAAGCTGGATTATTTTTAAAGAAAATACTACCCACATTGGTGAGTTTACTTACGAAAAGTCGCTAGTAGAACACTTTTGCTCTTAGAACGCCGTAAACAAAACAACATCCTGTCCTTGGAGTAAATTTGATTTATTGCTGCCTTTGAGAAGTTTATTTTACCAACTTTTAACCGATTTTGTTTTATGGGTGTCAGAAAGAAGTCGAAATTAATAGCAAATTTACCATAAAGGTGTCTCCTTCATGTTTATTGGTTTTTCCCAAGTTTGTCCAAAAATAACCTTCTTGCTGATTCTTTCACCATCTGATAAAATTTTTTAGTAATCTAAAGATTCTTGGTAGGAAGTAGATGGAAATAATGATTGATATTAACCTAATGGGCACATATTCAATACTTATCAGGTGACCAAATAAATTATAATGCTGTTGGTTGTCTCCAAAACCTAGAATGTGCATAAAGGCATAGTAGGGGAGAAATCCCTTAGGATCAAATCAATCAAATGCTTCTGACATGTCAGTTTTAGAATTGGTCAAAGCAATGTTTCCTATGCTTTTCGTATAGTTTCTAAAAATGCCTCAGTATTTAAGAACATGTACTGCGAATGGATGTGCATCTAATTTTTTATGTTGCCGGTCTAAAAGTGGCAGAAAACTGTGACTAATGAGCGTTTAAGTGATGTTTATTTTTCGAATTATGCCCCTGATAATTCTAAGCGGATTTGGCAAATTTATTGTTAGATAAACACGGAAGAATGTTCGAAAATGACATCTTGGTCGCGTGCCAAGTTTGTCTCAGAACAAAGCGGACTGTATCGTTTTGCTGCAAATTTTATTACTACACTTCTCTCCTTTCGCCGATTCGAATAATTGTTTTGGTCCGTCGCCTTTTGCATTTTTTACCATAAAAGGGAGCGTCAATGTTAAATCAACATTTTTATTTTTACAACTCGAAATACTTGCACCATAATATTTAGAACACCTGAATACATATTTCGGCAATCACCTCTTTAAATTACCTGAAGTAAACCTCTGAAGATATGTTCTTCAGCAAGTCAAAAATGATCTAATTTTTCGATTGGGACTCATTCCTGTAATGTTTTGATGTTTAGGCACCACTAATACAGTACAAACAGGAGTCCAAAATCCAGTACCTGAAGGACCAGGGCAAACTGACCCCAACCTAGACAATATGTACCTTCTACTGGACCCACATCTTCGACCGGCCTCCCCGGATCCTACCGACCCTAACTCTGTGGGGCTGTTTGAAGAACACAAACAGTTAGCTCAAGAATATTTGAAGGTAGGTTTGTTTTACTCCATACAGCCACGCTGATCTATATTATCATCCAATAACTAATTCTTATGAAGGATCTTTCATATATTAGATTAGATATCAATAGACAAGATGGTCAATATAATATTACCAGTAATTTCAACAGTTATCGATAAATATTAAGAAGTAAGGCAAGAAACCGCCAACAAGGCGATCAAATTTTTATAGGTTATGTTTAGAAAGATTAGATGGCATCCTAACCTCTCTTTTGCAGATTCAAACAGAACTCGCCTATCTATCGCAGCGTAAGAAAAAGCTACAAGATGCGCAGAGTATCGAACAGCAGCGACAAAGACAGACAATAGAGCAGTTACAGAGTGAAAAAGAAGCTTTAATATTACTTAAGGAAAGCTTAGAAAAGCAAAAAGAACTACTTAGTGCAAATATGCCTCGCCAGCAGGCTGATGGCTGGGTTTTAGTGCCAAGACATGATGATCCTGAACTTTAGCTTCTTCATTCTACTCATCTGTAAAGCGTCTGTGTTATCTTTTATATTTATACCATTTTATAATGTATTTAGGAATAAAGTTTGTATATACAGTTATTTTAAGATATTAATTTGTATTCATTATATTGAATTAAAATATTACTCATAAAGATTTTTTTTGTGTTGCATAAAAGCAACCGATAAAACGACAAAAATTATCAGAAAAAGCGCTGCATATTTAGACTTCCATTTAACAGTTCGAATTCCATCAATAGGTAAAATGCGAATAACTGAATATGAGAATTATTAGCTGCTATGAAACATTTATCACATTGGCCAATTATCATTACTTCCAATAACCTTAGTTTGACAGTTCACAACAATGGCCGAGTTGAAAAAAGATCTCGACGAGTATTTATTACTTCAAAGTGATCAAAAAAAGTCATTTAAATTTCAAATTCCATCGATACAAAAGCCCAATATTTCCGGCTGGCTGAAGAAAGAAAATCAAGAAGATGAGACGTGGTTTCAGGAGACCAAAAAGGAATGTTGCCCCAGTTTGGTAAGTATTGCACCAAACTTTGAAATATTTAGTTGATTACTTCCTTTTCAGACGCGGTTTCAAAGAATTACCGGTTTTTGCATATGCATTTTCATGGGAATATTGTGTTTTTCACTTTCCGCAATATACATACCAGTTTTAATATTAAAGGCAAGAAAGTTCGCGCTGCTTTTTACTCTAGGAAGTTTGTTTTTCGTATTAAGGTAAGAGGGGTGCCTTCTCTCAATAAGGAGGTTACAGTGATTTGTTTTTTTTAGTTTTTCATTCCTTTGGGGACCAGTAGCACATTTTAAGCATATGTTTTCAAGAGAGCGACTGTGTTTGACCATTACATATGGATTAACGTTGTTTGTAACATTGTACTGTGCCTTGCATTTGCAAAGTACTCCATTTACTGTACTTGGTGCTGTTGGGCAAGTAATTACCTTGTTATGGACCATAGTTTCAGGCATACCAGGGGGAGCAACAGGTCTTAGTTTTTTCTCAAAAATATTTTCTAGAAGCGTTAGCAGTACTTTACCGGTATAGTGTCTATTGTTTATAGATTTTAAGCTATTTCTATATTTATTGCTGTATGTAAGGTGCTTATGATTGTGTAAATTGAAGACTGTTATTTAAAAATAAAATATGTACCTAATAAAATAGATTTTACTACAAAGTTGTGCGCTGTTTTAAGTTTTTTTCCCACTACTTTGAATTCCAGCTGTATGTGTATTAAAAGTATTATTAAAAACAAATGTTACATGAATGTGATATTTGACTACAGTAAATCTAGTTTAATCGATTCGTGCTAATAGGGTGTTTATTATTTGTAAACTGTTCTTGTTATAAGATATAGATATTATATATGAGGTTTTATTACAATTTTTTTCTTAGTACCTGTATTATTCCTTTCTGTATTTTGGTTGTGTTGCTTACTACTGCGTGACAGCAGTTCTCAAACTGTGGGGCGTATCCCCCTCGGAGGGTGTCGAGTATATGAACAAGACATCAGAATTAATTTTGTACATTTTTATCACAATGAAAGCATTATATCTAGGGTTTGGATTTTTAGGCATAAAATATGCTCATTATAGGCAGGCAAAAAAGTACCTAAAAAATGCAATATAGGCACTATCTAGGCAAAAATAAGCATGTAACAAATCTAAAGATTAAAAATTTTTATTTGATACAAAAAGAAAATTTGAGGTATAATTGGGATGAATAACATAAATTTGGTGTAAAAAACTGTACATTTTACTTAATTTTACATTAAAAAGAGACTAAGGATTAACGTAACATATTAACATTTTTTTTAAATGTTCTGGTGTTAATCTTCTTCTGTTGTCCGTAAGAATTTGTTTATATCTTGAAAACGAACGCTCGACATCGCATGAAGTAACCGGGGCATATTTGAAACGTGGTAGTTCTGCGCTGGTCATTTTCAGAGGAATGTTTGTTGACTCACCTGATAAAATTTGGGTAGTTTCTAATAAACGCGAGTATCCAGGATTTTTTATTAAAATTTCTTCCAAGCGTTTGACAACGATTTTTGCATTTTTTTTCTGGTGCGTTCTTCAGGTTTTTCCTCAAATACTCTATCCTGCGAATATTTTCGCATAATGGTTCTGCTGATGCTTCCAAAGCTTTTGTAGTTTGTAGAATAATTTTAAAATGTGAAACCACGTATGTTAACTCAGCTTGAACAGCTGGGTTTCGAAAGGCTTCTTTTGTTTTTGACAAACAGTCCGCGTTATCGTCAATGATTTCTATTACAGCTTTAATTTTCTGAAAATTTTCGTGGTAAAATATGGCTGTTTCCAGCCATGTCCCCCAGCGTGTGATAACTGGTTCTGGTGGGAGTGGTAATTCAGGGCACATTTCGCGATATAATTCTCTCCGAAGAGGGGCTTTTAAGAAAACTTTTTTTGTTTTTGAAATTAATTTATTTATCGTTGGATAATTTTCACGCACAGTTTCAGCTACTAAATGTAAGGCATGTGCAAGGCAAGTAGAATGTATCATGTTACGATAAAACACTTCCAAATTTTTGCCAGTTTTTAACGTATACGGCGCACCGTCGCGTCGGTGAGAAGCAGTCTTACTTTTTCATCATTTCCTCCATTTGGCCACAGAAAACGAAAACAATCGTTAATGAAACGTGACATTGTAACGTTGTTTGTTTTTTCTAATGGTTTATTACAGATTAAATAGGGAACCCCTACGTCATCCGAATCTAATTTTCTTATTACCATGTTGGCTATTGCTTGCCCGTTTGCGTCCGTAGTTTCATCTACCGCGGCCCAGATATTGTTTCCTATTTGTTCGCGGATGAAATTGATTTTCCGCTGGTAACAAACATTTAGATAGCTTTTCCTTACAGTTGATTCACGAGTATGTTGTGTTTGGTGTACTTTTCTAAAAATTCTCTAAACTTATCGCATTCTAATTTATTCCAGGGAATATTTGTGGCTAATAGTGCTTCAGACAAATCAAATGAAAATTGATTTTTCACGGAGTTCGAACCGACATTAGTTAAGAATGTTTGAACACTATTTCTTTGCCTTTTACTGTTGGACATATGAATACCAGTTTTCAAATGTTGGTCCAGATGGTATTTTTTTGAATACTTCACTTAATTAAAAATAAATTCAACTAATTGATACCTATCCTACTACAATAAAAATGTAAGTATAATATTGTAGCGTTACGGGCCCTTGTGTTGTGTTTTTAGCTTTCTATTCGTCGTGATTCAGTGAAACAGTGTATCATGCACTAGTAGAATCCCTGCTTCGCTATGGTATAATAGGATGGGGCTCTGTAGTGAGAACACACTTACAGAAACTGGAAGTCATACAAAAACGCTTCATAAAAATCATGCTTGATAAGAGTAATAATTACCCAACCACTCTTTTATACTCGGAATCAAAAATACCCTGTTTACGTGTAATGTACTTCCAAAGTATAATAACTCGACAATATAAAAATAAAAGTGAGTTAAAAAGAATAGAACATCCACATAATACCCGACACAAAATGAAGAAAAATAGTGAAATAATTAGGGTAGACAAAAAAATAGGACAGAAATCCATTAAGTTCTTAGGGCCGAGACTATTCAATATAATACCACAAGAAATAAGAGAAATTAAAACATTAGGTAAATTTAAGAATAAAGTAAAAAGTTGGATAAGAGAAGGTAGGCAGCTTATTGTTACAACGATTGAAACGTTCCTATAAAAAAGTTTAGATTTATTAATATAATTATACTATTTTATTTAGGTTGTAGTCTTACTGATCTTATCCTTTTCACTTTTACTTTACCATTTAGATGTGTAGTGCAATAAAATAAACTGTGCAATTAAATAAACAATTTTAGTTGATAAGACTGATTAGATTAAGTATAACAATTAAGAGAAATGTTACTCTAGACTTAGTTACAATCCAACAGCTCACGCACAAGCACAGCTTCTGTGAGTTTTTTTGCGATAGCAATACTAGTTTATTTAAAACATTACCGACTAGGACAAAATAATCTAATGATCTGCCAATTATAAAATGTTGTTACAAAACAAATAAGTTGTATAAATGTTGTTTTTTTTAATGTTTGAATAAACCTTATTATTATTATTATTATTATTATTATTATTATTCTTCGTGATCGTCTTAGGTTAGGATCTAGAGTAGTTGAGCTAAATACGGAAATAAAACACCAGAGAGGTTTAATACATTTATTATCGTCAATATTTAACTGCAGACACTGCAATTTAGCTACCTCCGGTATTTACCTGTTCAGGCTAGGAAACTGCAGGAAACCTTAGCCGAGGTAGAGCGCCGTGATCTCAAGTACGCAGATATTTAGATAGGACGTATGGAACCCAATTTCTTTTAACCAACAACGAAAAAGCGCGGAATAGTTCAAGGGCTAAGAATACCTGTAGCTGCAGCCGAGTTTCCTCCAGCGCAATATACAGGGGGATGAAGGAATACCTGCAGCTGCTGCCGAGTTTCCTCCAGCGCAATATACATTGTGGTGAAGGAATACCTGTAGCTGCTGCCGAGTTTCCTCCAGCGCAATACACAGGGTGGTGAAGGAATACCTGTAGCTGCTGCCGAGTTTCCTCCAGCGCAATACACAGGGTGGTGAAAGGCTACCTGCAGCTGCTGCCGAGTTTCCTCCAGCGCAATATACAGGGTGGTGAAGGAATACCTGTAGCTGCTGCCGAGTTTCCTCCAGCGCAATATACAGGGTGGTGAAGGATTGGGTTCTTGTTCTGGTAGTGCTTCCTGACGGTTAAATCAAGAATGATCCTTTCATGACAACTTACTTCTGCTTTTATAGGCCAAAAACGGGTGTTGGATCGTGAGAACCCAATGCACGTGCACCAATTTGAAAAACAATTTTACGCTCCATGTATTGTGAGCCCAAGAATATTTAGTTAAAATCAATTCAACAGCCGAAATAACTCTCTTTACCTAATCCTCAGATCCTAATAAATTTGGTGTATAATTAACACGTCCATACGTGGAATTTCACCCACAAGGGTTTAGTTCGGCAAAAAAATAGTAATTTAGGCAGATTATGGCTACCCTAAACTAACAATTTATCACAAGAACAGACCGCGCTAAAAACAGATGTTGTGAAAAATCCTACGTACTTGAGATCACTAATTCGAAGTCATATTTTTACCTGCAATAAAATAGCTGGAAGAAAGACGCTGCAAACAAATATTTTAAAAATAGAATTATAACATTCAACTATCGAATGTGTAGTTGTTTTATAATTCCATTCATTGTACATGAAAGGGGATATTTATTTTGTGACTGTTGCCCTCATAAATTACGTGTACCCGTAAAGGACAGCCCCGTTACAAAAATAAATATGTGTGACGGAACGGCCGTTCCAAAGATCATTGAAGCGTGATTTCCAAACTCCAACTAATATTCATTAGCATTTAGTTACATTTAACATGAAATCTTTATGCGAGTATAGATTAAAAATGAAAATTATGAGCATAATGTCCCAAAGTCCGACTATCGTAATAATATACATATAATGGCAAATGCGGTCCGCCACAATATAATAAAATACCTCTTTTGAGCAGTCCTGGCAATATACAACTCTTCCATCCGTTGTAAAACACTGACTTTCTTCCACTAAATGTCGTGAGTTGGAACTCAAACTGATTCAGTCTTTGGCTTTTTCACTTAAAATATTAAACAATAATGCGTTCTCAAAAATAGAAGACGTATTCGCTACGATTATTTGAAACGAAATAAACGAACAGACCTGCGTCAGTGCTCTTCCACCCCCCAGTATTTAGATTTTACTGCGTTCAGGTGACAGGCCATCGTCTACACAATAATTCCTATACAATGGGAAATTCCAAATGTAATCCTACTATCCCCGCAAAACCTTTCCTCGAAAACTACAAAAAGGTATTGAAAATTTTGCATAAATTAAGAAACTATGCGTTTTCTAGAATTGGCAAGTGCAGCACTGCATTAATATAGATTTTAGGCAAATTGTAGGCATTAAACCCTAAAAATAAACTATTCCATAACATTTTTTTAGAAATAGGTACGACATCTTTGAAATAAGCATTTTAGGCAATTTTATATTTGGTTTAATGTTATCAAAAATCGACGTAATACATTTTAGTATAAAAAATAGTTGTCTGCCTGCTTTAGAACGGAAAAGGCCGATGCCTAAAAATCCGAACCCTAATTATAACTAACAATAAAATTAAAATAAATCATTTCTAAGGCATAACTCTAATGACTAATATGTGCCTGCTTTAAAGTAGATAGCCTTTCCAGGTTTGGTTTGATATTTGAGATAGTCGCTCTGAGCTCCTTTTCTATTTGAAGTTTGTTTCTATATTTAGACTTTAAAGCAGCAACAGCTGAAAAACCAATTTCGCAAAGGTATGAAGCAGAAAAAGGTAACAGTATCCAGTATCCAAAACGCTTTTGCTTTAATAAGAGAATAGTTAGAAGACAGTTCACTACAGAAATTTGTTAATAATTTAATAACAAAATTTGATTTTTCTGTTGTGCTTGAAGAAAAATCTATCAGTTGTTTGTCTTCTTGCAGAGATAGGCCGGTAAGTAAACTTTCAAATGGATTTATTCACCCAATTTAATGTCTTCTTCTGCAAAAACGTATTTACTGAAAGTAGTGCTCAAGTTTTCTAAATGACCCTCCACTGTCTTTAGCAACAACTTTTTATGATTCTCTTGCAGCGGGTAACTCTGGATAAATTCACACATTATGAGAAACATCTCATATAAATTGTCTTTTAATTTGTATTTCTGTAACTGTATTCTCTTACAAAAAAGTTGACCCTTTCACTTAAATCAGATATACCTACCTACCTACCTATTTATATTAAATCCCTGAAGTCGAAGATTAAGTGAATGAAGTTTTTCGAATATGTCTACTAAGTAGGAGAGCTTCAATAGAAATAAACTGTCGTAGAATTCTTCCACATGCTTATGACCCTCCTCGCTCAAGAATATCGCTATTTCATTTCTCAGTTCCTAGACGCGCTTGAACACCCAACCGCCGGACAATCATCTGGATGATAAAACAATAATGATATACAGAGTGAGTTATGGGAAACGGATGTTTTGCAGAAAAGCACAACTCTGCGGATTTTTCAAAAAAAAATTGTTAATGCCATAGAAACAACCACTAAACTATGCCATTATGAAATGCTTATGAGCGAATAATTATGTCTAACAAATGATGGCCAGTTTCACGAGCACAAATTTGAAGCCGCTCTCGAAAGTTAGCGTCCACTCTTGCCAAAGTTTCTTGATCGATTTCTGCGATTTTGGCACATATTGCAGTCTTCAATTCTTCGAGTGTGCGTGGTTTTCCTTCATAGACGCGTGATTTCAAGTATCCCCACAAATAAAAATCGCAGATGGAAAGGTCGGTTCCCCATTTAAAGTCAACGTTTGAATTTGCACTTTGGAGTGCTGTTTTCGCGCAATCGCGCGTTTAAATTCAAAGACGAAAGTGACGTTTTTTTCAATGATGGAAGTTAATTGTGTGCAAAAAGATCGACTGAACGCATTGGCGGTCCTATTAATAGAAAAGAAGTTCGTCCAGTCTATCCCGGATTTTGACAACAAAGTCATAGACGTCTTTTCCAGCATGAAAAATAGGAGAATGGATTTTATGTACAAAAAATAGGTAAGTTTTTTCTTGTGCCCACCCTCTTTCTTTAACTCACGAGCCGCCACTGCACTGAACTAGTAGTTCAGTGTGTATATTACTTGTAAATTGAAGGTCTTTATTCAAATATATAAAAAGGTGACAACAAAAATGTAAAATATTAGTATAATCTTATTTTATCTCTTTCTTTTTTCTTGTTTTATTGTGGCTAGTTGTGTCAATTCCTTCTTATGTTTTGTACTTATATTTATTATTATACATAGGTTGGTCAGAAAACAATACAATAAAAATATATCAAATTCCATTACAGTCCTATTGTTCCTGTTCTTTTTTTGCTTTATTTTGGGTATTTTTGTTTATTCGTCTTTATATTGTGTTCCTATAGCTATTATTATACTTAGTCTTTTTATTTTGTAAATTGAAAACACATGTTTGAAAATATAGAAATGTTTCATTTTTACAAAGTAGTATTCCTGCTTCCTGCCTATTTCTTTTGAGGCTCTAAAATCCGAGGACTTGGCTAATGTCAAGGATAACTAATTTTACAAACAATAACAAAATTAGGTAATCAGATCACGTACTCCAATTCCTAGTTATCAGCTTGCAATAGGATAGATTAGCAACCTATTTACAATAACTAAAAGAGCCAATTACAAATGATAACTTTATTGATAGATCATAAACTAACATTTTTACATAATATGTTACAATACAATTGTTACAAAAATAATACAATACTTAAAAATTACACACCTACACAAAATGACTAAACGCCACACAAATGCAATGGTCCTAAGCTTAAATATGGTATGAAACATATAAGTCAGTCCTATATAAAAATAAATCTAAGGTATTGGTACAAAAGTATTCGCTTGAGTTAAAGAAATAAAATTACAATGGTAACAATGACTACTTGAACAAAGCAGCTTTTTCTAGAAACTGTTGTCTTCTGAGAGCTTTCTCTTCTTCCATTTTCTTCCTCTCCTCCTGTTCTTGGCGGATTTCGTGCTCAAATTTACTTTTCTTTGATAGTTCTTCAATCTAGAAAGAATATTTCAGTATTAATACATTCATTAGGACAAACTATTTTAAAATCCTTGAAATATAATAAATGATTATGAAATAACTGTATGCAAATATAAGAGAAACTAAAAAAGGTAGTCTTGCACAATTGTTATCACAAAAACAACTTCACGGATGAATAAGCTAAATCACTTGTTAATAAGTTTTCATTCAACCATTAAGGACCCAAACTGCTAAATTTTAAATTAAGGTTTTCTCACTACTAGCAGAAAGTTTGTTTTATTTAGGAGAATGAATGAGATTTTTTGGAATAATAAAAATATTGTTTAAAATTAGCATAAAGTAATTGTGTGATTACTATTTAACTTGGAACCTTCGTATATCCAATTAAACTGTTTTGCTTACCTTGGCTTCAAAAAATTCTTTAGCACCATTCACTCCAACTTGATCAACATTGATCTCTGTCAGTTTAGCCAACTGTCCTAGTCCTGAGTCTGCATCAAGCTCTCCAGCCCTGGCTTTTCGGTAAACAAGCAGAAATTCCCTGAAGGAAAGGCGCCCATCACAATCTTCATCCACTTCGGCTATCATTCCTTTTAATGCTATGTGTGTTTGGGGAGCACCAAGTTCTTCCATCATTCTCTTCAGTTCTGTTAGGCTTAGATAACCATCCTTGTTCGTGTTAAATCTATAAAAAGGCAATATGTTAAGGATCAAATTTCATTATTGTGCTGAATGATAAATGTTCCATATTTTTATATGGTGTGGTAAACAAGCCTTGAACTACTTGCAGTTAATAATAACAATTTTGTGCTGGATATTAGTGCTTTAGCTAAGAGAATAGGTCATGTAAATAAAATTCTACACGAGCGGTACTACCAGCCATATAATTCCCAAACTTCCATATAAGAAAGATCATTCACGATCGCTTTTGGATCATTAATTTTAACAATAAATACAATGGCCTTATGGTATTGGTCCCATGTAATTGCAAGTTGTGAAGCCAACAAGAACACCAAGAATTTTTTTATCAAGGTATTTTAGTTATTTTTTTGGATTTTTAGTAATTACTAATAAAGCTAAGGAGCCGTACTAGCATGATTCTGGTTGGGACAAACTACAATATTATAAAATACATCTAAAGGTTTCTCTCTTAACTAAGCAGTACTGTGTAAATGTAATATATCATACTACAAACTCAGCAAAGATGATGCCAAGAGATCTGACGATGGTACTACTTCCAGTGATTTCTCTTTTAAAAATATAAAGCAGTAACTTAAAAGTAAAAGGTAACTTGTAATTGTAGTAATATTATACTATCAAGTCCGTAGAGATACTAAACGTACTCTCAATTTGCAATATATTATATGGTGGTAGGTACTATTTGTACGTGTTTAAAAAGTTTTTTTTTTAACAGGATTAACAAGTAAGCCCTATAATATTGCGCCAATTACCAACTATGCTACAAAACAATATTCAAAATATCTCCTAGTGGTAGTACTTTTACCATGAATTTTGTTAAACAGGGGTGAAAGTAAAAGCCGGAACACCGTTCACATTTGGAAACGGCACTCAGTTCTGGTTTTAAAACCACCAAGCAACAAAGACCAATATTAGTTTATGTCCAACGATGGATAGCGGGCGACGGAAGGTAGATGCACGGTCAACACTCGTCCGACGATACTAACGTGTACGTCACAAACCTGTTCTGCTTGGTTTTTTAAAGCGCTGAACTAATTTATAGCTTTCCAGCAAAGCTTGTTTCTACTTTCACCCTTGGGTTAAAATAATACAAAAAAATATTCAGAGGAATATTTAGCTAGATTACTACGTGTAATTCTAAAATTAAAATGGGGTTCACTTCTAAGTAGAGGAATATCGTACAATTGTAATTATATTGTAGGAATATTTCCGCATTACATACAACTTCTAGTACTATTATCTTGCGATATAAAAAAAAGAACAAACCAAAAATGTATGTATGTTTAGCTTTGATACTACTTGTAATACTACAGTAAAATCTAATATATCTATGATAATACTATTGGAGGACGTCGATGAAAATACTGAAAGGCCCTTTAGTTATGATACCACTTCCACTAATTCTGTTAGTTTAAAACGAATATCAATAATAATAATAAACTATAATATATGAAAATAGTTAGCTCAGATATAGTTGTAATTCTACAAAATCTGCCTCTAATGTGTATAATAAAATAAATGCTTCTACATGTGGTCAACATCATTTTGGTACTCTTTCCACCAACCTCACCAAGTTGAATAAAAACAAAATAATAGCATATCCATATGGTAATATTCAACTGCGTTAAGTACTACTTCTGCACCTCTTCAAATTCTACATAATCTGCTTTTAGTATGCTAGTAGTGGTAATAAGATATATGTTATTGTGCGGCTTCAACCCAGTCAGCAAAATTATGGTACCACTTGTATACCTATCAGAAGTGAGTAACTAAATATATTTACTGTTTTGCCGAAAATAAAAGCACGAAAAAAGTAGATTGCCCCCCAATGAATGCTCTTAGGGCCGTAGTGGCGGCTCGCCAAGTGAAGTAGGTGAAGTGCCTCTTCTTCTAAAATTTTCATTCAATTGCGAATATTTATTTAAATTACATAAGAATATATCTATCGGCATTACACATATTAGGAGTCGTTTATTTATGGCATACATACTCGTAGATACAATAAGCTTAGCGAAAGCAAACACATTACATTTTTTCTGGTCCCCTTGTATTTAAAATTTAAATTTCAAATGCAGTCCGTCGAGCATGAACGCAGTGACCATAAAAAATCTTACCTACAACACTCGTGCAATTGTAGTGAAGAGTCGGCCTCAAACGTATTTTATCTCTGCACTTATACCTCCGTTGCCATGGTAACGCCTACGTCAGTATCTACAATTGGTACACGGTGAATTGCACAAGTGAAGAGCTCAGCCGCTGAACTTCATGTTCGGGTTTGGCCGTCGGTTTTTAAACGATTGCAAAATTTTGAATTCACATTTTTAGCTGCAGTATTTAATGATATTTTCTCTCTCACTGATATTATTTAATGTTCTCCAAAAGAAATCATTGGATATTAATCTTTGATACGTTCTTCAAAAAGGCTAAGGAAATAGAAATAACCAAATCGATATTTCTAAGCACCCCAAGAGGGAATACGCTAGCCTTACAAATAATGACATTAGAAGAAAATATAGAATTTTGTTTTATGAAGTACTGGATCACATTGTAATGGAAATGAAAGTAAGGTTTCAAGACTGCGATAAGTTACAATTCATGTCTTTGGCTGATACTACGAAATCGGAAATTCCAACAATATGATTCGTGTTTTCCGTCTAAAGCATTTGAAAGTTTAGGTCAATTTTATGACGAAATATTTACAAAAAATCAGCATCTTAAAAATGAATTAAATCTTCTTTATGCCTATGAAACTTACTGCAATCTACAGATCCAAGAATTACTAGAAAATCTCAATGAGAACAAAGAAATTTTTACCGAATCCTACACATTGTTTTGCCTATATTAACTAGGTATTCCGTCGCCAAGCGCATTAGTGGAAAGAAGATTTTATTGCCTTAAACGAATAAAAACGTACTTAAGAAATGCAGTATCTCAAGATAGGCTTTCTTCTTTGGCAAATATTTCAATTCAAAAGAACTCTTATTAGAATTAATAAAAAATAAACCATTTTACGAAGACATAATAAATAATTTTGCTGCATTAAAGGACAGAAGGACAGACGTGGTCTACAAAAACTAACTACGTTGAAATTGAATTATATTTTATATTTGTTATTATTAGGGTTATTATAATAGCACTTCGCCTATTTTTTACCCGCGAGCCGCCAGTGCTTAGGGGTATACATAAAAATACGTCGTGTTCCCTGTCGGTATAACCCTTCTCACGATTTTAATTGTAATAATATTATACGTAACTAACAATAATTCCTAGTCTTGTACGCGTAAATGAATAATAATTGCAAATCTGTGCCGATTTGATGTTGAGATCAAAATTATGTAAATAAGCTATCATATGCCATTTTCAAATTCACTTGCAAAGCCTTTCTTGGGGTTGTAATATCACTCACTCCTATAATAATCAAACATTACCGGTGAAGGGAAATCTATGCCAGTGTGCGTGTTATTGTTTATGTCTGTTTTCCATTCGTCCAGGCCGTTAGGGAAGACCAAATCCAGTCTACTTGCAGGTAAAACATAACTTATTTTTATCAATTATTTATAGGCTTATGGACCTATTGGTAACCACCAGGGTACCTATTTCAAATTTGTACCCATTTAATCCAAAATAATTCAATTTACCGATATTCATAGTATTACATACAAGGCATGAAGCTCTAACTTCATGATGTAGCTGGGAATAAGTAAGAATGCTAATACCACAGGGTATTTCAAAATTGCACAAATTTTGCCCAGAATATATTTTATCCACTACACCGATATTGCTGGTGATATGTACGTAGAAGAGACGATCCTATAACTTTTGTGATTGGAGCTACAAATTAGATTTTGGGTACTGCACCACACTCTGAAATGTATGAACAATATTTGCAAGAAATCCGTTTGTATGAAGTTTGTAACTACTTAGTCACGCCATTGTTATTTTCTCTGGGATTCCTACGATTTCATTCCTGTGGATAATGTCTAATTACATTTAATTTTTATGTTTCTATAGAGTTGGAATTGTGCTAACGGAGGCAATACGAGGGACTGCATGGAAGCGAAGAAGAGGACAACGTAGATAAATAAGGTAGGTCCCACGGCGTTGGAAAGTGTTCCAAGGACGCAAAACTTCTCTATGTGAGTGTTTTTTTACTGGGCGAGCGTATAAACTTCTTTTTAGGGGAAAGTTTGGTGATATTTGTCGACACCCCTAGACAGCTACGTTAGGAAGCGACGTATTAAATTAAAAGATTTTTAGTAAGTTATTTTACTTATAGGCCTGCGGTTTGTTATATTAGCTATAGCAGTAGGCATTTTTAATGTTTTTAAATACTTAAATACGCCGTCTGTAAAAACAAGAAGAGAAAATTTTCAAAAAAATCACTACCATCGTACACTGCTCACTAATGGATATTTTAGTCAATCCACTCTGTAGCCTCCCACATAAGTTTCTAGAAAATACAGCAACCCTGTCTAGATCCTTACTGCTTTAGAAATTACCCTCAATATTTTTACAAATTCAAACTTTTAGTTCGTAGCCCTAGAGAGCATATTTTATTTTGTAAATTGCAATACCTTTTCTACGATCTAGAGTCGGTTATTTTGCTAAATAGCTTTATTAATATTTGTAGGTATTTATTTTTTTATCCACTTTACTAAACAAGTTTTCGAACTAATATATATAATATATATACGATTGCGCTTGCGGCTTACTTTTCGGGTTTCTATGATAAGCAGAAAAAATCGTAAGTGTTAAGAATTAGAAAGGGTATAATCCCAGTTCTTGCAATATTTACTTACTTACTTTAACTAATATTTGCCATTCAAAAATAAATGTTTTGGGAAATATAATGAGATCCCAAATATAGTTAAAAAATGCATAACAAGCATCTTGAACTAGTTGGATACCAACCGAGGGGGGAAATTACAATCTCAAGGACGGCTTTACAAGTAAATTTGAAAGTGACATATGGCAGTTCATGGATTTACACAATTTTTGAGCTAAATGGCAAGCTGGCACAGTTTTGCAATTATTAATAATTTACGCGTAGAAGACTAGGAATTATTACATTTAATATCTTGACAAGGGATATACCGCAGGTTACAGGACGTGTTTCATTTGTACCCGGAAGAGCATTCATTTTACCGCAATTTACTTTTTTCGTGCCTTTATGGTGTTCAGGCAAAACGGTTGCTACCTTTAGTTACTCACTTCACATAAGTCCACTTCCATCATCAGCAATAGTTAAAAAATAGAAACCTCCCTATATAATGATAAACTAGATTTGGTACTACTTAAAATGCTGCAAAAATCTCTTTTAATAATAAAATAAACATTGCTAGACGACATGACAAAGTCAACAAAATTATAGTACTAGTTGCGCTAATCATTATATTAAACGTTATTATAGGATATTTCGTTTTGATACTATATTGAAGAATAAGTAAATATATATTACTGTACGACGTGCACAGCGTCACCAACATGATGGTACTAGTTCTACTAAGGTCCTAAGCATGGTGTAGTGTAATCATCAAATACTGTACAATCAATTCAACAAAGGTGCTATAGGAACTTCGAACTAAAATGGTACTACTTCCACTAATCTTGCAAGATTTAATAATATATACAAAAAAGAGTCGACGCTGTTGTTCTTCAAGGGAGACACTTACTTCTTGATGGCGCTGCTTGTAGATATTGCAACTCCTGAGTACCTCGGCGAGAGATATTAAAGAAATATAAAATATAAGTTTAGACTACCAATACATTAAAAATGTATAGCTCAATTTTTCATACTATGGGAACTACAGTAAGAAAGGTATGATAGAATCTAGAAGAATTTTATAAAGGTACCAAAATTTGCAAGATTCATTTGTTAATGTTATTTCGGTAGTATACAGAGATATATAATTTCTACAAAAATTAAAGGAGTATATGCAGTACCGGTAGTTGGGCACCCCCTACTAAATAAAACCAGACCGTTGCTTTAAAATAGAAACAAAACTATGTACGCGTTTTTGTTTCATGAAGTTCAATGATCAAATCATGAGGTGGTACCACCAAGTTCCCGTCCAGTGAACGACACAAATTCACGCTCTTTAACTTTAATTCCATGGTAACCTGTGTAAATTTTTATGACAAGAACAGTTAAAAAATTAACACCTTCACTCGTGCATGATTCCCCACCGGACTTGAATTTTTCACATTCACACAAACTTGCTTGTTATGTCACAATAAGCACCTACAAAAAGCGTAAGACATCCAGGCACGTTTTATTATTATATAAGCAGTTTAAATTGCCAGTACCTTGTACGCAAACTAGATCTCATGGTATGATTTATACGCCGGGCGAGTTTCAGTAGCTCCATAAGGTTAAGTGGGCCGCATTTTTTCACTTATCTTTAATAAACATAATAGCTATTATGTTGTTTACCTTGGCTACGCCTATTGCGGTGCGTTTACATACCAGGATTTTTATTTCTCAATGAAATAGGTGGGATAGGAATTTAGATTTACGCATGTATGTAGTACCCCACGTTACATTCGTATCTACAAAGAGTGTATTCCGGAACAAATTCATTGAAACCGTAATGACTATTTTTAATATTGTTTTTATTTTATAGTCTTTAAATCTAAATTAATGACAAAATGTTTTGCCCAGGCAATAACAAACAATTGTAATATGTTTTCTAACAAAATTTAAGGGATAATCTATTTCAAAAATGATTACTGTAATTCTTACGCGAACTTCTTAGATGCAATTCAATTTTAATATGCCATCATTTACACAATTCAACTATTAAAATAAATTAGAAATAGTAACTTCTTACCAAACATTACAATGGATTATTCTGCAATAGTCATATATTTAAGGCTGCTGTATTTTAATATTTTGTGTTTTGTTGTTGTATTTAAGCCAAAAATACTACAGAAGACCAAACTGCCTAGCAATAATATAAACGCATTATTATAATGAGAAGAATGATGTACGTACTCCGAACCAATTAAATGGAACTGCGCATGTACGCAGGGTTGCCAGGTGTGGCGATATATACCCAAAGAGACTACTTTTTAACGAAAATGCGATAGGAACTAATCTTGTGGCGAGCAGCGGCTTGGGTGACGAGAATACTTGTGTGATTTACAGTAAGCTTTCATAATTTAAACAAGTGCAAGATTTTGAAATTTGTAAATAAATTTGTCTGTATTACGTATCCTATTATGCAGGGAATGTATCTATGTTTACTGATTAGACGACCTATGGTAGATTTGTTTTTAGCCTAAGATTCTCCCAGGCTGTGGTAGAAGTCAACCTGGGGATTACAAGTAGCTTACAAGCTAGCTGTTTCTTTGTACTTATCTTCAACATTTTTGACCAATCAACATCCTTAATACTGGCAAGCTGTAATTAAAATATTGTACTATTTATGACTATATGAAAAACTTAAAAGGATAGTTTGCCATTTTAAGTGAAGTATTTGGCCTGATCTGTTGCTTCTGACATTCATATTGTGCAATAATGGATATGTATTGGGAAACCATATAAAATTCAAGAACTCTACATATTAGCTATTATAATAATAACAATTTGATGATGTCCTTGATGATGATAACTGTATGGTGTTCAAACCGATTGCTAACAAATTTTTGTTGCCGTTTGGATTCAATTGGAATTATGTTTTCTAATATAAAATTACTCCTATCTTTCTTGTTTATTTCACCAACTCTTGTATTAACTATTACTAGTTTGCGTACACAAATATTTACACATTTCCTTGTTTAACTTCAGAAAACATTAGACTTATGTGTCAAATTCAATGTACTATAGTTTTATGCAGGTAGTGACTGCCGCGCGTAGATTTGGCTCTGCATTTTCCATAAATCTGACAACTCTGCATGCAACTGTTTCAAGAAGTCGGTGTTTACATCATGTGCCAGCTTTTTTAGTACCGTGGAACCTTGAAGATAATAACTTAAACATGTTAATGCCCTCAACACTAAAAAAACAAAGAATTATTGAACATTCATAAGAAAGACAGTTCCCACTTTAAATTGCAAATCAATGTGTCAAAGAATTGGCTCAAAAATAATTCGTTGCAATTTCAAAGAATTTCTGCCCAACTTTACAATCTCATTGTATATTTATTGCATTGTATTTTAATTCGGGTTGTAAACCTTGAATTTTAAATGTATTGCATAAAAATTTAAAGGCCATGACCATAATCTGTGCGTTTTCAAGCAGCTTAAAAATAAGTAACCCACCACATGTTTCCATTGAATTATGTACATTTCGATTTCACAAAATTAACGCTCCCATTGAAAGATAATTCAGTAATGGAAAGTAAGTGGGTAAGTAATAGAGGACATGCCGGTATGGGTCTGTACTTGATTTTATAACAGCGGCAGCATTTAAAAAGTATGATGAATAATGCAATGATACTAGGCACGTTAATTAAGGGGGTTTAATGCTTTTATAATGTTATAATTGATGTCGCGGGGCAGATTAAAATTAATTAATTACGTTTGTGTGTAACACATATAACGCTCTAATTAGCGCTTTTATATTATATTATCACTTAAACGTACGTGTCTTCAATTAAACATGACATGTAAGAAGGTTATGGTTATTACTAGCTCAAGCTCAGTATGAATTATACCCTACATTCAAACAAATTAAATAATTATTATACACGTTTATATACAGTCAGTTACAAAAGTCTACATACACCCAGCAAATTAGCTATAAGTAATTAACTAAACAGTTTAAATTATAATTTAATCTATTTTTGGCAAATTTAGATATTAATTTATTTGATTTACAAATAATCAATTTACTATACAGGGCGAGCCTGCTAAATTTGTCCGATTATTAAAGTGGTTGACGCAACTCAACATACATACGAGATTATTGAATTTTTTAATTATAGAAATGGACCGTAGTAATTTTCTGTCAAGTTGATCTCTTATTGTAGTAATTTACTGTTTTACTAATACTGGTGTAACTTTACTATAATAACATCTAAACGAGTGTAGCACAATAAAGAATAAGTAGCAAAGTTTTATTTAATTCGATAGATGTCAAAATTGCCTCCATACACTTTCACAAATTCGTTTTAAAAACGATCCTCGGACTCTAGCAAGCATGTCAGCTGCAACAGATGCCCACGCCTCGATTATTGTATTTTGTAAATCACGCTCAGTTACTACCAGAGTTTGTTACGCTATTTATCTAATTGTACCCCAAAGAAAAAAGTCTAGTGAAATGATATCGCAACTTCTTGGTGGCCATGGATCACAACGCCTCTTCCAGTCCAATTTCTTCCAAATACATTATTTAAGTATGGCCGGGGCCTCGGTGCAGCAGTGCGGATGCGCGCTGTTACTGGAGGTCACAATGAAATATGGTTCGATCGGCTGGATGTTCGAACCTCAGCTGCAGTTAAGTTAAGTTTAGGGTGCATGTTGCATGAATGGTTAGTATGTAAGCGACGCCCCCACTCCTCTGAAATAATACGAAAGTGGTTCCGGGGGTGAGGAGCGGTAGTATGAATGCATGAATAATAAAAAAAAAGTATTGCCAACACTCCAACTGTAGTGAGCAGGACAGCCGTCAAGTTGGTACCAAAGATTTGTTATACACTGAGTTCTACATCTTTCCACAATCCGGGTAAAATGTTTAGTAGGAAATCATGTATCATTGTCCAGTCAAATGGTCATGGAAGAAGTGTGGTCCAATAATATGATTACCTACTATGACACATCAAACATTTGCAGAGAACATTCTTTGAAAATAACACGTACCCTTTACGAACTTTGTTGAGCGTAATAGTGCGAGCTATTGTTTGATATTTTTCGGTACATGACATTTAGGTGCCGCCGTTTTGGCGCCGCTGTTTAAAAGTCGCCGTTTTGGCGCCGCTGTTTAAAAGCCGCCGTTTTGGCGCCGCTGTTTAAAAGCCGCCATTTTGGCGTCAGGTCATTTGCGCGCACAATTCCCAGTTGGGAACCAACCCAAATATAGTACATTTTAATAGAAATTTATTTTCAAATATGCGTTCTGCAAATCTTCAATTAAAATAAAACCAGATTCGAAATGAAACATGATAATTAATACTTCCTTATTAAATTATTGGTAGGTTAAGACTAATCATAAATGTTGATTGGATATGCCCAGACTTACCTGGTTACCATATAGGATTAATGAAAGGTACGATGTGATTAGATATATGCCCCACTAATTATTCTATTATTGCTCTTCTCTACACAGTTGACAACTACTTCTAAGTAATAACTAAAATGTACTTTTTTTCCGATTAGTTATATGGCTGTGTTGCCTATTTTCCCTATGACAATATATTATGTTCTATTTATTACGTAAATTTTCTTCTAAAAGATGGTTTCCAACCGAGGATTTGACACTAGCATACATACATACACACATGTGCATTGGTACGCGCATACACAGATACATACATAAAAAAAACTAAATAAAAGTTTATTATTATTATTACAGCGAGTATTTGCATGTTATTCATCCGTTTCTTCCAAGGTCTCCCTCGTTTATTTCTTTGAGCTGGAACCCAGTTCCATACCTTCATTGGTATTCATTCTTCATTCATTCGGCGTAGATGCCCGTACCATCTTAACTGCTTTTCATTTATCCTATCCATAATATTATCTTTGACTGCCATTTTCTCTCTGATATCTTCATTTCTAACGTGATCGTACAGGGTTAGGCCACATCTTCTCCAGTATGTCATTTCCGATGATAGTAGTTTGTGATTCATCTTTTCGTCTATAACGCATATCTCCGACCCATATGTCATAACCGGTTCTATTATTGTTTTAAATATATTTGTTTTCGATTTTTTGGTTAGATTTTTATTCCACAAGATTGGATGTAGTGTTTTTGTCATATTCTTTCCTCTGTCTATTTTCTTCATTATGTCCTTGTCGTCTTTTTCATCCTCGCATATTGTAACTCCCAGATATTCATACTGACTAACACTTTCTATTGTTCCATTGTCTAGCTCTATATCTTGTCCTCTTCCTCCTATGACCATATACTGCGCATTTTCTATATTCATCTTTAAACACCACTTATTGCATTCCTCTATCAGTTTATTTAGCATGTATATCATATCGTGCTGATTTTCCGCGATAACTATTTGATCATCTGCAAACAGAATCGTATATATCGGGCTTTCACCGAGCCATGTTCCCATCGGACTGCATTTTCTGATCCAATGTTTTAAGGCGGCACACAGGTAAATTTTAAAAAGAGTTGGGGAGAGGCAGCATCCCTGCTTTACTCCTTTCGAAGGCGAGAATGGTAAAGAGATATGATTGCCAATTTTTACGACAGCTTGGGTTTCTCTGCACTTTGTTTATGCCAGCTTGTTCTAAGGTAATCCATAGTTTTTGAAGGGGGACAGAATCAAATGCTTTTCTTAAATCTATAAACGTAACATGGAGTTCTCTCCCTTTTCCCAGATTTTTCTCTGCGAAGTGTCTTAAAGTAAATAAATTATCTGTATACTATCTTCCTGGTCTAAAATCGCTTTGCTCTTCTATTTCCTTAGCTTCTTTCTCTATTCTTGCTTTAAGGACTCTTCCATATAATGTTCCAAGGGACGACGTTACGCTTATTCCTCCATAGTTCCCATAATCGTTTCTATTTCCTTTCTTGTAAATCGAATTTATGTGAGAAATTTTCCAATCCGTTGGTATGTTATCCCCATTTAGGCATTTATTAAATATCTTACAGATTATTTCTAGAGCTCTTGCTGTGGCATGTTTCAATAGCATGATAGGCAGACCGCCTGGCCCTGGTGTTTATTATTTTTCATTTTTTGTAGAGCTTTCTTTAACTCTTCTATAGTAATTTGTTCTATTTCACTTTCCTCTACTTCTACCTCTACCTCTATTCGATTCTCTGTCAGTAGTTCACTATAGTAGTAGTCTTCTCATGACTCCGTTTTTATTGGATTGATTTTTTTTGCTTCTTTGTATTAATAAAAGTTCTGGTCCCAAGCCCGGGAAAAGGAGGAGGGTTGTAACGGTCGACCAGCTCTCTGCCATACGTACAAAAAATAATTCGCTAAAAATCAAAAAAATAAAAGTTTATAATAATAAAATGAGAACGGCGCCCAAATATCCGGCATAAAACATCCGGCACCAAAACGACGGCGCCAGAACGACGGCGCCAAAGCGGCGGCGCCAAAACGAATAATTATGCCTCATCGCTAAGCAATACACAATTTATACAGATGATTTCGAAGAAATTGGTTCTGAGGTCTCCGAGGGCCATTTTCATGCAGTTCGTGCACTAAAGTAACGAGATAGGGATGAAATACATTTGCTTTCAGAATTCTTCTAACTAAAGCTCCATTAGTACCCATATTTGGGTTTAGATCTCTTTGACTTACATGAGAAATCTCATTCACTGTCTCTAACACTGCTATTTCATTTTCTATGTTCGTAATCGTTCTGGTCCAGCATCTTCCGCTATTAACAAATGTACCTTCATTTGTTAAACAAGCTGCAAGGCGTCTACATATTTTTCGGGCGATGGTTTTCTGGTTAGATAGCGCCTGAGATATAAATTACGGGCTGCAGCCACATTTCAAGGGCATTCACAAAAAATAATCAACAAACCTGTTACCTCTTTATTTAAAAACATCATACTTAAAATTTACGTAAATTGACAGTTCGACTTAGTATTGTCGTAAGTAGGTAACATTAATTTAATAAAATTGAAGGAAAAGTGATTTAGGTTGGCATGCTATTTGTATGTTCGGTTACTTCAACGACTTTTAAGGAGAGACAACTTAGCTGGATCACCCTATATAAACAATTTTTACTAAGATATACTTTTGATCAAAGATTTATGGTTTATGAATGATGAATTACAAAAAAATGTTTGTAGTTCTTCATAACTGACTGTACCTAACATTTCGATATCCATACCAAAACAGTGATCTACGCCTTATGGTCAATAAATCGATACGATTATTACTTCCGTTTTAACCATCCTACTATGTTAATGTTTTAAATTCCAACATACAATTTCCATATAATTGCTCAACTTATGCCATCAAATTATGGAAAACCAACACATCAGGCAGCCTAAAATAGAAACGCCAAACAAAATCCCCAAAAGGACATTTGCACAAAGTTCAGTTCCCACGCTAAACCAGTGCTGCTCATTTAAATACAAATTCACACTTTAAACACTCAAATTTGGACAAATAAACAACTTAACAATCTTTGGTAGGTTGATTGTTCTTGAGAAACGCGTGTCCGCTCAAAAATAGACTCAAACTCCCCTGCGGTTTGCATTTTTTTGGAATTACTTACAACAAATTATGACTCAAACAGGGAACTAAAACGTAAATGTGATTCACCGATAAGCGCAAATCAAATGGGACTCCCACTAGTTAGCAGTGGACAAACACCAAGTCTAAGTCAACAACTGAAGTTATTTTGATAAGGCAATCTTGGAGTATTGTTAGCTGTACACATGAATTATTGCAAGGGAAGGGTGGATAAATGTTTCCAAGTATAGCAAAACTGATTAAAAAACAAGTTGTTTTTCTTGTAAGGGTTTAAGAATGATGACCTTGTTGATTTTTTCTTGAAAAAGTGGAAATTATTCTTAGGAATGTGACCGAAGTCCTTCACAAGTCTCCATTTATTTAAATATTTCTAAATCGTATGAATTAATCAATTTGTTTCTTATAAATGTAAAAATAAAAGAAGTGAGAATTTAAGGCCTACATTTTGCAAATATAAATTATTATTAGTAATTGAAAACCTAAATCCCTCACAAGTTTTAGCTTCTGTTCACTTCTGCCTCGAAAACGTATAAGATACTTCATAGTTATCTGTGTCTCTTCCAAGTCTTACAAGTACTTGTAAATCACACGAACTTGTCCATTTCTGCAAAAAACCCCAATAGTAATCTGCACGCTATATTCCTTACAATCATTTAAGGCCTAAATTTATTAAAAAATTTGCAATTTAGGCGGTTTTATGGATTTTTGCCATGAAAATGTAACAATCCTTTTTATTAATTTACAGCCTAAATTCCTTACAACCTTATAGTCGACGACTTTGTCGATTCCTCATTAGCAAGCAATATGTCTTACAAGATTTAAGCAATAAATTTATTAAAATACTGGTAAATGACACAAATTGTTGGTTGCTTTGAATAAATAAAAGTCCTAAATCCCTTGAATCCCTAAGATAATGATGTATTTATAATTTATCTTAAAAATGTATCCACTTGTACTTGTAAGATTATTTCTTACAAAATCTAGTCTTAACTTATTAAAATATCTGTAAATTAACAGATTGTGTTTTTGTTGTTTTCTGCATTAAAAATATGTAAATACTTACAAATAAACTATAGTCTAAATTTCTTGTAAGTTGGAAGGGCTACATGTACTAAAATATTTGTAACTTTGCTAACATTTGCTCTAAAACTGCCAAAATCGTTAATATTAATCAGTAGCCTAAATATTTTGTAAGCCACAATTTACTTAAATATTTGTAAATAGAACGCCAGTGTAGTTTTCTACATTGCAAGTATATAAATTCTTACAAGTAATCTGTAGCCTAAATTTCTTGTAAGACTTAAGGGCTACATATACTAAAATTATTATATATTACAGGACTTTGTTAACATTTGCTTTAAAACTACAAAATCGTTAATATTAATCAGTAGCCTAAATATTTTTTAAGCCACAATTTACTTAAATATTTGTAAATCGAACGCCAGTGTAGTTTTCTACATTGCAAGTATGTAAATTCTTACAAGTAATCTGTAGCTTACATTTTTTGTAAGACTTAAGGGCTACATATACTAAAATTATTATATATTACCTACGCGACTTTGTTAACATTTGCTCTAAAACTGCCAAAATTGTTAATATTAATCAGTAGCCTAAATATTTTTGAAGCCACAATTTACTTAAATATTTGTAAATCGAACGCAAGTGTAGTTTTCTACATTGCAAGTATATAAATTCTTACAAGTAATCTGTAGCCTAAATTTCTTGTAAGGCTTAAGGGTTACATATACTAAAATTATTATATATTACGCGACTTTGTTAACATTTGCTCTAAAACTGCCAAAATTGTTAATATTAATCAGTAGCCTAAATATTTTTGAAGCCACAATTTACTTAAATATTTGTAAATCGAACGCAAGTGTAGTTTTCTACATTGCAAGTATATAAATTCTTACAAGTAATCTGTAGCCTAAATTTCTTGTAAGGCTTAAGGGTTACATATACTAAAATTATTATATATTACGCGACTTTGTTAACATTTGCTCTAAAACTGCCAAAAT